>CM077017.1:87215308-87492359 GCA_039090855.1 Macrothele yani
GTAATCTAGTGAAACCTATAATCTGTGATGTATTACCAAGATAGTTTAAGGGATTTTTTCAGAACAATAAGACCAGCCAGAAGAGAGGTAGATCAGAAGTAACCCACTGAAGTTCAGCATTTGAATGCATGTGTTCTCAAACAGAATAATCTGATGAGTGCCATTTTTTTATTTTTTTTAGTTACCTGCATTATGGAGGAGTACACTCCATCTGAAAAATGGCTTAAAAAATACTGATTGGTAAATATGGCAATGATACAATTATTGATGCCTGCACGAAATATACTGTTGTATGTTTTCAAGAAGAAAGACATAAAATACCAAACAAAGCCTGATGCAATACAATACAAAATAATGCAGATAAGCAGTTGAGAGTAGTTCAAGCAGCAGCAGCAGCAACCATTGTTAAGGCAAATATCAGATCTCATCATCATCATCACTAAGCTGTTTTCTGAGATTCAGAGGTTAGCTCCACAAAGAAATACAAACTACCAGATAATTTTTACTTACTCTTGCGGTATCAAATTTCTCCATTTACAGTGATCTTGACATACAACTCGGGCTTCACTGACATCCATCACACGACGCACACAAGATCTTCTATACTTCACACTCAATCTTTTCCTCATGCAGACAATCCTGAATCTGATCCCCTAACCCCCACCCACGACTTCCTTGGCCTTCCTCTTCCTTTCCTTCCTGCCACTTGGGCTAAAAAGATTTTCTTAGTAAGCATCTCATCACTCATTCTTTCAACATGGACAAGCCACCGAAGCATATTAGTCTCCACCTTGCTAACAACATTTTGCCTAAAGTAATTCACCGATGCTGTCACACGTACAGTCATTCACAAACAATTTTCAAATTGTAGGTCAAGATTAAAAACACTTTATTTACAATTAAAAATTAATATTTACACGCGAGATCTTTCGGGGCTGAACATAGCACCCATCATCAGGCTCAAGCGCCACGAAGCACAGGAGCAGACATTATATACTGTCAAACACGACCCACAATTCACTCGGTTTTCTCAATCACCGGTGATGCCATCAACAAATCGTTAAAGTCCAAATAATCAAGTCTTAATATCTTATCCTATAAAGTCCTCTTCTTCAGAGTTGTGTGAGGAGGGGGCAACCATCTTTCTCCACTGTCTTGGAACAAATGTCGGGAGTTCAATGTTACAGCATGTTTCCCCATATGCAAGAATGAAGAGGCTTTCCGTAAGGAAGACAGTACGTTTATTAACACTTGAATTAAGTACCCTAACATTTGTCCAATTTGGGGAGTAACCTCCCTGGTTAACAGCTTGAGTGAAAGCTGAGAAAACCGTTCCAGAACGAAGAGCGTATTTATGTTCACCCATTCTGACATTAACTTAGAGTAGAACCTATATAGTATTTAACTGCAGTATCTGAATCCTCATGAATTAATGGTATGCAGTAGACGCCTGGTTTGTTAAGTGCTGGGACTCTATCTCTATCATTTCTTATCGTGGAAAAAAGGTTTCTGGTGGACACTCCAAACGTTAGATTGTGTTTGTAACAGGCTTTTCTTAAGATAGACACAACACAATCTAACGTTTGGAGTGTCCACCAGAAACCTTTTTCCACGATAAGAAATGATAGAGATAGAGTCCCAGCACTTAACAAACCAGGCGTCTGCTGCATACCATTAATTCATGAGGATTCAGATACTGCAGTTAAATACTATATAGGTTCTACCCTAAGAACCGTTAATGTCAGAATGGGTGAACATAAATACGCTCTTCGTTCTGGAATGGTTTCCTCAGCTTTCACTCAAGCTGTTAACCAGGGAGGTTACTCCCCAGATTGGACAAATGTTAGGGTACTTAACTCAAGTGTTAATAAACGTACTGTCTTCCTTATGGAAAGCCTCTTCATTTTTGCATATGGGGAAACATGCTGTAACATTGAACTCCCGACATTTGTTCCAAGACAGTGAAGAAAGATGGTTGCCCCCTCCTCACACAACTCTGAAGAAGAGGACTTTATAGGATAAGATATTAAGACTTGATTTTGGACTTTAACGATTTGTTGATGGCATCACCGGTGATTGAGAAAACCGAGTGAATTGTGGGTCGTGTTTGACAGTATATAATGTCTGCTCCTGTGTTTCGTGGCGCTTGAGCCTGATGATGGGTGCTATGTTCAGCCCCGAAAGATCTCGCGTGTAAATATTAATTTTTAATTGTAAATAAAGTGTTTTTAATCTTGACCTACAATTTGAAAATTATGTTTGTGAATGACCGTACGTGTGACAGCATCGGTGAATTACTTTAGTGACCTTTCGTACGATAGACTTTTAGCATTTAACATCTTCATTCCTCACACGATCAAAATGTACCTTGTCACAAACCCCCTGTAAGTAATGCATTTCTCCAGAACACAAATGACTCCTATGTGTCTTCTGTAGTACCCAGGTTTCACTGTCATACATCAGAGTAGGAACAATTACACTTTCATACACAGCCATGCGGGAATCTCTTGAGAACCCATCATTCCTGTGAAAACCTCCCAAAGCAGTCATGACTTTCAATGAAGAATTCACTCGCCTACTAATTTCACCATTGAATTTATTCTCTCTGTCAAACATACTTCCTAAATACACAAACTCATTCACCTGTCCTGTTCAATCACTGTGCCATTTAGACTTATATTACATTCAGTACTACCAGTTCCTTTCTCAAAAACCATAACTTTGGTTTTTCCCTTAATTATACTCAGTTTGAATTTCATGCAAACTTCATACATCCGAGACAACATACCTGCAACTCACTTTTGCTCTCTGCCAATAGGACAGTGCCATCAGCATACAGCAATCTGCACACACAGATATCGCTAAGACATAAACCACTATCATCTATTTTGGCATCACGCATGCTTGCATACCTGTCAACCTGTACGGTTTGCCCGTACTTTGTACGTTTTTTTACATTTTCGTTCGTGTACGGCCGTACAAACGTTTTGTAGGTTTTTTTGTTTTATCTCTGAAAAGCTTTTTTGTTAATTATTTACATTAACTGGCCCTATTCTAAAACTTTTTTGCGGATATAATACCAAACGTTTTACGTTCATTCCATGGCTCGCGCAACCGTAGCAGAATCATGGTGACGGGCGATGTACGTCGCATATTTTATTTTGGTTCTGCAGACAAAAATGATATCTCCAGAACCCAATTGAAACTCCTCTTGCGGACTTCCGATCATGGATGCAAGTTTTTCGTCTTTGGACGAAATTCAGTCTTCAAAACTTTCGGGAAACGAAGTGAAGATTTCTCTCCCGTAATGTTTTTTTTTTTTTCTTTCTTTTTTTTTTTTTTTCTCGTGATGTTTCCTTTTCCGATATTGCTAAATATCATTTTATTCCATTGTGTTTCAGTCTGAAAACGGAGGTAACAACTTCCGAAAACAGAAGTTAGACGCAGCCTCGTAATCTTACATTCCTTTTCCGCGATATTCCCTCTGTCCCATATGGTTAAGTATAATTTTGTTACATAAATGTTTATACTTAAGACTGAAAACGGAGGAAAATTTTCCGAAAACAAAAGTTGAACAGAACAGAAATTTATCCCATAATCGTAAATTGGAAGCACAAAAAATTTAGACAAAGGAAGCTAAAAGCAGCGAAGAGTTATTCCGAATTCGTATTTTTTTTTTCTTCGGTGTTTTCCCTGCATTGTATTATTGTTTAAACATCATTTAATATATAAGATCGAAAATGAAAAATGTCCCGAAAATGGAAGTAGGACGGAGTGAAAGTTTTTTCCCCCTTAATCGTAGTTTTTTTTCTAGCGATGTTCCTTTTTCCTGTACTTTTAAAAAAAAATTTTATTCCATAAATCTCTTAACATAAGTTTATTCCATAATCAAAACAAGCGGCTGATTTAAGGCAAATCAAATTCAATAATCGCGAGATGCAGCACGATGACATCACACTAGCAGTAGGCCTCTCCAACAGGATATTAATGGAAGAAATGGAACTTAATGGTGCACATAAAAAGTTATTTTTCACAGATGTGAGAAACTTTCATGTAGCAGTAGCATACCTGCCAACTTTTGCGCATTACGCGCAAAATTTACGCATTTTAAGTGTTCTTTACGATTTTACGCATTTCTGTATATTTAAAAAACATTTTTTTTTAAATCTTCCTAGAGAAACATTTGTTAATGTTTCAGTTAAATCATACCTGCCAACTCTTCCGGAATTTGCGGAAGTTTTCCGTATTTTTATACGGTTTTCTGGTTTTCCGGCCGGAAGAACTTTTCTTCCAGATTTTAAAATTTTCTGTATTTTTCGTTAAAAATATCCCTATAAATAAAATATATAACAGAGATGGGAATTTTGTGCCTTTGTGCGCCAGAACACCCATGCCTTGTCGTCATCGTCGAGACTTCCGCACAGTAAATTCTCCGTGCACACTGTTATGCTTGACGCTGAATAAAGATTATGCGGTGGAAGAAAGATTCAGACTCCAACACTACTGCGGATTTTACGTAGTTACTATGGAAATAGTCGGTCCTCTACGGACGACGGAAAACGTCGAGTATGCTATGATAACCGTAGGTCCGCTACGGACGACAGAAAACCTTGAGCATGCTATGATAATCTTCGGTCCCGCTAAGGACGACGAAAAACATCAAGTACACTATGGAAATCATCGGTCCGCTAGGGACAACAGAAAATGCAGAGTATGCTATGGAAATTGTCAGTCCGCTGTGGACGATGGAAAACATCAAGCATGCTATGATAATCATAGGTCCGCTACGAACGAAGGAAAACATCGAGCATGCTATGGAAATCGTCGGTCCACTGCGGACAACAAAAAATGTCGAGTATGCTATGGAAATAGTCAGTCCGCTACATGCGATGGAAAACATCAAGCATGCTATGATAATCGTCGATCCGCTACGGACGACGGAAAACATTGAGTGTGCTAAGGAAATCGTCGGTCCACTGTGGATGATGGAAAAGTATGCTATGGAAATCGTATGCTATAGAAATCGTCGGTCAGCTACAGAGGACGGAAAACGTTGAGTATGGTATCAAAATGTGATATAATTTGTTTATATTATAAACATCTAAAAATTTTAAAATACACAAATATTTGTATTTATTTTTACTTGTACATAGCTAAATTCATTATAAATGTTGTTTGCGCATAGTTAAAAAAGTCATTAGAAATGTCATTCGCGCGCAGTTTTACAAATTTGAATTTTCTCAGGTTGGCAGGTATGCAGTAGTGAGAAAGATGGTAGATAAATTTCCATTTGAAAATTAGGTGCTGAAAGACCTGAAGTACTTGACCAAACCCTCAAAAACAGCCTGAAATACACACATATTTGTAAATTAGCAGACACCTTTGCTCCACACTTTGATCAGGAAGCTCTAAAGGATGAGTTTGGTAACTATTATATATGATCTCTGATGACTGTGTGCCTGTACTTATAGAAAGTGGCCAGAAAAACAGCTTTTGTAGCTACTAGTTGGATATTATAAGCCTGAGAACAAGTACTGGTGGCATCTGCTTCCCAAATCTTAAGTGAGTATTCAGTGACTACTTACTTTGCCTCCTTTCTCCATGCTGAAGAAAATCCATACAGGCTGTAGGAAGTCCCTGAGTGCAGTACACTGACATCTTTTTTACATTGTAAAATAAACATTGACACTTGCTTCATTGGCTTTAAACCCACTGATTACATTTTGGGAAAAAGCAAAACATACATGGGTTGAATGTAATACAACACACTAAGATTAAATTGCTTAAATATGCAACAAATTAATACACGTACATCAGTTGCTGTTATAAAACTGTTGAGCTTGTAAAATTTGTGTAATAAATTTTGTGTGTAAGGGTTATTTAGTCTTTGTAAGGTTTTTATTGGTCCAGTGTACAGGTTATCACCTCAAGAGGTTGACAGGTATGTGCTTGCATCCATAAATATATTAAATAGCCATGGTGACATTACACAACCTTGTTCGACTCCTGCACCAATAGAAAACCATTTGGATAAAACACCATTCACTCACATACAAGCTCTACTGCCAGCATACATGGCTTTTACAGTATTAAGTAGATTCCCAGTAACACCATATTCATTCAATATCTTCCACTAAAGTGTCCTATTTACTCAGTCATAAGCTTTCTCCAAATCTATGAAGACAGCAAAAACTTTCTTATCAACAGCCAGATACTTTTCAATCATCATGCGTAATGCAAAAATTTGGTTAGTGCAGCCTTTACCAGGCATAAAACCACTCTGAACAT
This sequence comes from Macrothele yani, assembly GCA_039090855.1. NCBI lineage: Eukaryota > Metazoa > Arthropoda > Arachnida > Araneae > Macrothelidae > Macrothele > Macrothele yani. The sequence continues at coordinate 87,221,597 of CM077017.1, forward strand.
CCCACACTTTCTCTGATGCAAGACCCTGTACTTTTTCAATAACGACCTTACCAAACACTTTCTTTGGCACACTCAGTATGCTAATGCCACGATAGTTCTTGCAGTCAGTCTGATCACCTTTTCCCTTATACAAGGGAACAATGGTAGCATCTTTCCAATCCCGAGGGACCATTCCTAACTCCCAGCACAACTGTCAAATTTCAGTTAACCAGTTAATTAGAGTCACCACCATATTTCAACATCTCAGCAGTTATGCCATCAACTCCCAGAGCCTTACCATTCTGAAGAGATTTTAGAGCTTTACACACTTCTTTTGAGATCCTTTCTGTGCTTCCATCCTTCACTGTGATATCATCTGCTTCTGCCTCAGAATCACCTTTGCTTTCTTGATCTATTAACTCACAGAAGTATTCACCCCATCTTTCACTCAACTCATTGTGCTCCCATATCATTTCCCCAATCCTATTCTTCACACAACTTACAACTTTGTTTCCCCTGTTTTTCTTGAGTCTCGTGTACTTCCAAGAAAGTCTTCCTCTCTTTCCAAAAAGTCAATGCATGCCTTTCCACCAAAGTGGTGAGTTATTTAGTATGCATATGCACAATTCATCAAAATGTCATACTACTCCTTCATGCTGCACAAATTGAAGACAGCTATAAGGATATTGTGAAGTATTTAGTATGTGAAGAAGCAAAGAGAGAATGCCTGCTCAAACACTACAGTAAATGCTCCCGAAACCACATCTAGTGAGCTACTTAGAATCCAGATTTGAAGATTGTGATGAAAGTGAAACTATCAAATTTTCTCAATGGGTGTCAACTGACAGGACACAGATGATAAAAAAATTCAATAACTTGATGATTTAGCCAACATGATAGGAAAACTGATTCCACACTCTTTCATAGCCAAGTCACAATCCTCATTATAAAAAGTCTCAAAATATACCATCAGATGAAGCCATAATTTTGACCGACTTTAGTAAGAACTACTCTTTTACAATCCAGGAAGAAGCCCAGGGATACCACTGGACTTCTGAATCATGTACTGTTCATCTTGTCATAGTACATTGTAAGAACTATGATGCAGAAAAGACTGTTTCACTACACTGTGCCATATCCAATGACGACCTTACGCCCAGGAAACAGTTGTGTATTTTCTTAAAGAAAAATTTCCACACATCAGGAAAATGCATTACTTAAGTGACAGGAGAGGAGTGCAGCAGTATAAAAACAAGTACAACTTCCTCAACCAGTGTCTCCATGAGGATGACTTCCAGCTGAAGTCATTTTTGCAACAAGTCATGAAAAATCAGAATGTGATGGATCACAAAATGCATCACAAATGCTTAGCATATCATGGGATCACAAAATGCTTAGCTCGAAAGAAGTCTCTCCAGAGACCATGAAGCAGATCATAATTGCAGCTGCATTTTTCACATTTTGCGAAACAAACATCACAAAAGTCAGTTTCCACTTAACTGACAAACACACATTAGATGCAACCTGTTCTGTTCTTGCAAACTGGTTTAAAGACATACAGATACTTCCTGGTAATAGAACTTTTCACAACTTCAAGCCTCTAGATTATGCATGCATTATTGTAGCTAGAAAGATCAGTGCTGACAAGGAACACTCTCTCACATTCAACCTGAAAAGCTGTCACCCATCATTTGTAACAGCAGATGTTTTGTACCCTGGTTGTTACACTGCATGTAAATGTGAACACTTGTGGTATTTTGGAATGGTGTCTACAAACCATAAAGATGAAGGAGGTGTAAAGTTTCTTCATCCTAACGAACCTTTACCAACATCCTACTGGCCAAGGCATGGATATTCCTGTGCAGTTCCAGTTCCTTGTGTGCTTGTTGTTGTTTGTATTCCACAGATAACAACTCGAAGAACTTCCCACTTCTCAAAAAACTGCATGGGGTCAGTGGAGGGGGAAAATAGCACATTTGGAATTTGGAGGTTATAATATGTAAAAGAAACTGAACTTTATGAACTAGAAGATCAAAAATTATAATTAACTTGTATAAGTAAACAACTTATTATACATGGCAGTGGTTTCCAACTTTTTCCCACTGTGTACCCCTTTTAAACCCATTTCCATAAATTGTACCCCTTGCTTTCAAAATAGCTGTTTTTAAATACTGACAATTTTGTTCAGTGCCTATCTTCATGTAAAATAGTGGAAATGAGGTAATGAGTTGGGAAAGGAAAATTACTACACTAAAAGTACAAACCACAGATTTAATTTTACAATATTCGTAACACAGAAATAAGTATAGCTTCATGTTAAACACTGATAATGATGATCAAGTATTTAACAAACTTTTGGTTTATTATTATTAATAATATTTGTGTTATCTGAAAAGTATGTAATAATTGTTATACAGATCACTAGCGAGCCAATTGGAGCATTGTTAGTGAGATCATTGAGCTTGCTTCGATGCACTTAGTTTCTTGAAATAAAGCTCAAAAGATGCAAGATAGTCTTAAATCCGGACTTGCATTAAGCTTGTTGCTGTACTTATTTTTTATGAAGGTGTAAGAAGAAAAAGCTCTCTCCACTAGTTCAGTATTAGTAAATGGTAAGAGGTATTTCAGTGCCTTCTCACTGAGCTGTTCGTATTCCTCACTGACCTCTACCCAGAAGTTAATAAGATGCTTTCTTTTAAAATCAGAATTTAAAGAAGAACCGGTTGAAAGTTCGATTAAATGCTCTTTTTCATTGATTGATAGTTTAGCTAAGAATTCTTCGTTGAAGGGACCTGCAATCCAATTGTTTTCTTTTCCACGTTGAGGGAAGTACTTATAAAAGGACACTTTGAGACCTTCCAAGTGACTTTTCTTTCACATTTTGGGATAGGTTTAAGTCATTCTCAGATAAGAAGTTGTGCAGAGTTTCAAAAACTTCAGGTTGACCTTTTTCAATACACGCTTTCCAAAATTCCAGTTTTTTAATCATTGACTCAATTTTGTCGCTTACTTTGAATATAGTGATTGAGCTGTTTTGAAGTCACAAGTTGAGTTTATTTCCAGAAAAATATCTGATAAAAAAAAATATATGCAAGACTTTGAAGCCAATCATCGTGAAACTTTGGAGCAAGACGGAAACGATGGTCTTCAAAAAAAAAAAAAAAACTGGACTTCATGTCCAAGTTCAAACAGCCGTATAAGTACTTTACCACAAAATAGCTACCTTACCTCTGTATGCAAAAGTAATGAACTGTGAAGGCAATAAGATCTTCACACAGCGCTTTAAACAATCTGGAGTTTAATGATTGTGACTTAATACATGGTTCATAGACTTTCGTCCAAAAAAAATTCAAGGACTTTTTAAGGACTTTTCAAGGATGAACAACATTTTTTTTCAAAGATGATCTTGGTATGGGAGATACACAAATTATAAAATACCATTGGGTATATAAATAAGTTTTGAGGGATTTCCGTTCGGTGTCGTACTTATTACTGCTCGCATGTATTTTAAGGTGGCAACACTGCGATATCGCAGTACGAGACGCCAGCTGTCAGAGTCAGTATACAACATTCGATTGAGGTGCGAAGACGTATTTGTTTTACTCTATGGAAAATGGCAGCTTACGTCCCGGCAAAAAAGCATTTGCGGGAAGTGTTAGTGCATGCATTACTTTATTGTCAAGAAAAGTACTGCCGATAGCTATCGCTTAATGTCAGAAATCTATGGTGAACATTCCCCATCTATAAAAACATGCGAGTATTGGACAATTCAAAAGGAACAATTTCGATGTTAGTGATAAAGAACGTTCTGGACCACCCAAAAAAATTGCTGATGCCGAATTGGAAGCTTTACTCGATGAGGATCCATGCCAGATCCAAAAAGAACTAGCATCAGCATTAAATGTTAGTCAACCATGCATTTCCCAACGTTTAGCTGCCATGGTAATGGTGCAAAAAGAAGGGAATTGGGTTCCACATGCTTTGCGAGAAAGAGACCTCAAACGTCGAAACACCATTTGCGAATTGCTGCTTCAAAGGCAAAAAAGAAAGGGTTTTTTGCACCGTATTATTACTGCCGACGAGAAATGGATATGGTGAGATAACCCTAAACGGCAGAAAGCATGGGTGAAGCCAGGTCCTTCAACGCCAAAACGCAATATTCATGGTTCAAAGGTAATGCTGTGTATCTGGTGGGACCAGAAGGGTGTGATCCGCTATGAACTGCTGAAACCGTCAGAAACTATTACTGGTGATCGGTATTGAACCCAATTAATGCGTTTAAAATGAGCTCTCACGCAAAAACGGCCGAAATGGGAGAATAGACACAACAAAGTCATCTTACAGCATGACAGCACAAGACCACGTGTTTCTCGACCTGTGAAAAAGTACTTAGAAGGATCCGACTAGGAAGTTCTACCCCACCCGCCATATTCGCCAGATATTGCGCCACCGAATCACCATTTGTTCCGGTCAATGCAGTCAGCACTTTCTGGAGAACTGTTTAGTTTTTATGAAGACATCAAAAATTGGCTGGACAACTGGATCTTTTCCAAGGAACCGGAATTCTTCCTTCGGGGCATGCGTTCACTGCCCGAAAGATGGGGTAAAGTTGTAGCTTCAGAGGGAGCGTACTTCGATTAATATTAAAATATTGTTTCTGTTCTCCAACAACGTGTTTTGTTCACCTCAAATCCCTCAAAACTTATTTATATACCCAATATTATTCTGAAATATAGGACATCCTGCATCCCTGATATGCAGAAATTATTTTTGCAAATCTATATGCGTGACGATTATGGGCAAAACACGTAACAATATTAACAAAGAAAGGTGACTTGATCACGCTAGTTACGTTAACTAAAACTTTTACAAAAAGTTCGTAAGTTGGAAGCTTTCGACCTTATCTTAGGTCTTCATCACGCCAATGGAGGACTAAGATTGTTGCCAGATTCTACATTTGAATTTTTCCTATTTTTGTTGCCAAAACTTAGAATTGATCTCCAGATCAACGGAATGTAGAGAGGAGATTCGGAGTTGCAAGTCATTGAGTTGAAAGCATAGAAATTATTTTCAACTCAATGACTTGCAACTCCGAATCTCCTCTCTACATTCCGTTGATCTGGAGATCAATTCTAAGTTTTGGCAACAAAAATAGGAAAAATTCAAATGTAGAATCTGGCAACAATCTTAGTCCTCCATTGGCGTGATGAAGACCTAAGATAAGGTCGAAAGCTTCCAACTTACGAACTTTTTGTAAAAGTTTTAGTTAACGTAACTAGCGTGATCAAGTCACCTTTCTTTGTTTATCTATATGCGTGAAATGCTTTTGAAAAACATGGGTTTGCAACCAGACAAAATGCACATTAATGTGAAAATTCAGAGAAATTCTATTATTTAATTTCATATGGTGTACTAGGTGCAATATTTGCTGTAAATTGTTTGAAATCATTTACAACCTACATTGTTAGAAGTTTGATAAGGAGGAGGTGCTTCACTTCTGTTTTACACATCATTTTTAACCCTAATCTATCATAGCATTAGTAAGTTTGGTCCATCTACACTTATAATATTACATTGGTATTTTTTGGTAAATGAAGAGAAACAAATCTTAATTAAAAAAAAAAAATAGTCCCATGTTTGAAAAACCAACTTCAGGATTAAAAAGTATGGTACACAGTGAGCTGGGCCCAGTGGCACAGATAAGGGTAGTGGGACCAGTTTCTTTCCCTCGGCTGCCTTTCCTTCCCAGAAAATCCAGTACCCATTTCAGCAGCCTGGATAGGCTGGCGATGCTCGGAAAACACAACTCCTGTCCCTAGCTGGAAATGAATCAGGGACCTCAGAGGCGTGGCAGCAATCACTATACTACTGCACCAAACAAATCTTAGAGAAAGCACATCAGAAAAAAGTGAACCAAAAATTTTTGATCAAAGTAATAACTTCAGAAACATTGCCACCTAAGGGCCTTGTGGCTAACTGGCAGCAACTGAAACAGGAAATTGGGTAACTGAGTCCTCTCTAAAGCAAAAACTAAGCATCTCCTTAAAATGAAACTTTAAGCAATTTGGTTAAAAAAAAAAAACTCCCCAAAGTCCCCTATGAAGTCAAGTTCAATGGTAAGAGTACTACCAAAACTGAGCTTGGGCAGAATTTCAGTGCATTTCGACCAGTAGTTAGTAGCAAATTGCTAGCAAGCGAACACATTTTATTAGTGATAAAAAGTGGTTCTAGCAAACGTTGCTAGTGGAAAATTTTTGAATGTTTTAGTGTGAAATGTAAAGTGCCAACTGCATTTCGCATGTGGAATAGAGGTCTGTGGCTGTGCAACGGAAAAAATCGGCGGCGTGCTGGAAAAAAATTAACGGCTGTGCGTTCCTTCCCCAAAACTTGTTGAATGACTAACTGTAACTCACTCCTGAGTAAAGCTGGGAGGCATCGACATGACTTAATTTTTTTTCACTCTAGACCTCACCCCCTCCACCCCCACCCAATGATAAACCGTAACAAATTAGGCACTATGTTCGCATTTGCCTCCTTTATCTAAAAGGTGGCAAATGTTTTACTTCCTTTTTCTGGAAGTAAAACATTTCAACTCTAAAAGCATTAATTTTCCTCCGCTTCCGATCCTGTCTACCCGACCTGCTAAAATCGCATAGGCACTGTTTCAGTAGGAATAAAAATGTGAAAATTTTATTTTCTTGAAAATTTAAGAAAATTATGCGAATATTTTAAAGACACCGTGATTTGCTAAGAAAAACAGATTCCCCAAATTTTGCCAAAATCCACCGATAACTTTTAAAGTTACACCAAATTTTTTTTTGAGAATATTCAAAGCAAACAGAATTTGCTTGTTGGTTGGTTGGTTTGTTAGTTTTTATGGCGCAAGGGCCATGTCTGGCCAAAGAGCGCCAAACACAAGAAAAGACAAGACACAGGACAGCCAAACAGTATTAAAAATATGGTAAAAAACTTAAAACCTGGCTGATTAAGTAAAAGTGAAAAATGAGAGTGATGGAAGGGCTAAAAGACAATGAAACAAACAGCATTAAAAACATGATACAATGTTTAAAATTCGGTTGATTCATTAAAACTGAAAAATGAGGATGATGGAAGAGCTAAAATCTAAATGCGTTTAAAAAAGTCAATCTCTTGTAAAAACGAAAACATAGCGACAGTATCGCAGTGGTCATCCAGGACCCGCTGCAGAGTAGCGGCGTCCTCGGTCAACAAATGAGAATGAAAATAATGGAAACCTACACCACGAAAACGAACACAGCTACACAAAAGATGAATGACAGTGAGTCGGCAATTGCACGTCTCACACATCGGCGCAGTGTCGCCACACAGCAAAAAGCGGTGAGTGAAACGACAATGCCCAATGCGGAGACGCGCAAGCACCACTTCCTCCCTGCGGTTCCGACGAGATGAGGAGTTCCAGATTTCGAGAATAGGTTTAATACGATGCAGTTTATTTTCCACCTGTTGGTCCCACAGACCCTGCCACGTTCGTTTGATATGATCACGAACAAGAAATCGAAAATCGCGATGAAAGAGTGGCAAGGGTGTGACGACCAAAGAGGAAGCAGATCTAGCGGCCGCATCAGCACACTCGTTACCCGATATTCCAACATGCCCAGGAATCCAGAAGAATTGAATCTGGACTCCGGCCTCGAGTAAGGTACGAAGAAGCCCTCGTACGTTCAAAAGAAAAGGATGATTACAATAGTCCAGCGATGACAAAGACTGCAGGACACTTAAGGAATCCGTACAGACCACAGCCCTATGATGAGAACTCGACTGAACATGAAGAAGTGCAAGATACACAGCATGCATCTCCGCCGAAAACACTGTGGCCTCAGCTGGGATCCGCGCTACTGACACGTCATCAACACAGACAGCTGCGGATCCAACGACTCCGTGCATCTTGGAGCCATCAGTGAAAATGGGAGTGTATTCAGTTTTGAGGGCACGGTGCTCAGCGAAGAGCTGCTGGTACACTGACGCAGGGGTTGAGGATTTGTCAAAAGACGTAAAGGTGGTATCAACCATGACCCCAAGTGGGTGCCATGGAGGATCCCCAAAGCCCCTGGTCGCTGCAACAAGCGACAAGTCGAGCCCTGCATCACAAACTACGGCCGCCATACGAAGACCGAAGGTTGGAACGCACGAGGGCCGGTTCGCAAATAAACGAGCATGCTGAGGATGGAAAACTGCACCGTACAAAGGATGGTCTGGAAGAGACCGAAGTTTTAAGTAAAAGTGGACAGACAGCTGCAGACGGCGTAATTCAAGCGATGGTTCGTTCGCATCAGCGTAAAGGCTGGGAATCGGAGATGTTCGAAATGCTCCCGTACAAAGACGCAGCGCCTGATGATGAACAGCGTCCAAAGGCCGGAGAACGGAAGGACGAGCCGAGCCATACACGATACAGCCGTAATCCAGTTTCGACCGAATTAAGGAGTGGTAAATGCGAAACAAAGAGATCCTGTCTGCGCCCCACAAAACTCTCGAAAGGATTTTTAGAATAGAAAGAGCACGCAGACAGAAAATCTTGAGCCGCCGAACGTGCACACGGAACGTAAGCGCACGGTCGACGGTCAGTCCAAGGAACTTGGTCTCCGGCAAAACTGGAATGGCTGCACGGTCCAAATACAGCTCGGGGTCAGGATGGAGACGCCTCCGGCAGAAATGAACACAAGCTGTCTTGTAGGGAGAAAGAACGAAACCATTGCTATTCGCCGCTTTAAAAATCTGATTAATACTAGACTGCAACTGCCTTTCAATGAAACGCATGCTCGATGACGAGCAGAAGATGTGCAAGTCATCGACATACACAGTAGCTGAAACCGCAGGAGGAAGATTTGTGAGGAGACAATTAATGCGAAGGATTAACAATGTGACAGATAAAATGCAACCTTGAGGAACACCTTGTTCTTGATGGAATGTTGCAGATAGCGTCGTACCCAGGCGCACCTGGAACACCCGATTGCGAAGAAAATTTACAATAAAGGTCGGAAGATTCCCTCGCAATCCGCATGCGTGGAGGTCACGGATAATCCCGTGCCGCCACGCACGATCATAGGCTTTCTCGATGTCAAAGAATACAGAAACCAGGTGCTGCCTACGCACGAACGCCTCGCGCACAGATGTCTCAAGGTGCAGGAGATGATCGTGAGGTGAACGATGACGCCGAAAACCGCTTTGTGATGGTGAAAGTAATTGATGATGTTCTAAAAAATGAATTAATCGTGAGTTAACCATGCGTTCGAGAACTTTACACAGACAGCTAGTGAGAGCAATTGGGCGATAACTAGAGGGAGACTTAGGATCCTTGCCAGGCTTCGGAAAAGGTAGAACAAAAGCCTTTCGCCAAGACTCCGGAAAACTGTGTTCTAACCAGATGCGGTTGTATAAGATTAAAAGGTTCTCGAGAGACGACTGGGAGAGATGACGGAGCATGTCGTAGTGGATGTCATTGGGACCGACAGAAGTAGCCCCGGACCGTGCAGAGCCACCCGAAGTTCACACATGCTGAAGGGGGAGTTATAACCAGTGTCGGTATACGGCGCAAAAGAGATTCTCTGGCGTTCCGCGGAGGATTGAATCCTATGAAAGGAGGCCGGATACGCCAGATCACTCGAAACGGAGGAAAACGCCTCCCCCAAACAATCTGCAATCTCCCCGACGTCAGCATATGTGCAGCCGTTACTCTCGAGAATGGCAATCTGGTGTGAACTATAGGTACCCCGGATCTTACGAATCCTTTCCCACACAGTTTTCGAATTGGCACGTGAGGTAAGAGATGATACATACTGGATCCAAGACTCCCTCTTGCTACGTCGACACACCAACCGAGCATAGGATTCAGCACGTTTAAAAGCAACGAGATTAGCCTCGGTTGGATAACGCCGAAAAGTAGACCAGGCCTTGTGTTGAGCTCGCCTAGCCGCTGCGCATTCAGGGTTCCACCAAGGTTTCGGAATTCTGGGGAGCTTCGTAGATGTTTTACGAATTGAAAGATCAGCTGCCTGAAGAATACAAGTTGTGACTTTAAGTACAGCTGCGTCGATTGACTCTTGGGTCACCATTTCAGAAGATATCACCGCGGACGATGTGAAGACCTCCCATCTGGCACAATCCATCCTCCATCGAGGTGGGCGGGAGGCAGAATATGGCACGTTTGCATGGTGCCAGAGGACGATTGGGAAGTGGTCGCTCCCGTGGAGATCCTTACACACCGTCCACGACCAGTCAGCAATGATCGATGGTGAACCCAAGGTCAAATCGATCGCACTGAAAGATCTTGTCGGCTCATGGAAGTAAGTGTCAGCACCGGTGTTTAAAAGGCACACAGAGGCCGAGCACAGAAGAGACTCTATGCGACGACCTCTAGCGCTGGCGCTGACACTACCCCACAAAGGATGATGAGCATTAAAGTCACCCAAAAGAAGGAAGGGTGAGGGCAGCTGATCAATCAAGCTCTCCAGAACAGAGACGCTAACATCCTCATCCGGTGGTAGATAAACACTGCAAACAGTAAGAGGCACAGGCATAGAAATACGAACCGCCACGGCCTGCACAGTTGTGGAAACCGCGACGGAAGATACCGGAACCCTGTGAGGGACGAGAATAGCGACACCCCCACAGGCTATATTTCCAGACGAGTGGTCTGTCCGAAATGCACTGTAGCCTCGAACTGAAAGCAGGTCCGATGGTTTAAGCTTTGTCTCCTGAAGACAAAGGCACACCGGAGAGTACAAATAAAGCAGATGTTTCACGTCATCAAAACTGGTGCGAAAATCTCGGCAGTTCCACTGAATTATTGAACCCATGGGTAAAAATGAAATGAAAGGAAATGGTTAAACTTGGTCAGCCTCCATTTCCTCTGGTGAGCGTTCCCCCAGATTTGGTGGTGTGTGACCAGGGGCCAAGATTGGTGAATGTTTTGTCCCAAGTGTCTTGGCGGGATTTGCTCGCCGTTGATTGTTTGGCTGAGACTTTGAAGGAGACGAAATGCTCTTCTTATCCTTGACCTTGGTGTTGGTGTTAGTGTTGGCGTTTTTGCCAGAAGAAGTGGCCTGAGTTCCCTTGCTGGTGTTGGAGTGAGTCTGCTTCGGTGAAGTGGCGGGTGCCGCTTTCAGACCCCTAGCTCGCGACTGGAGTGTCTCCAGTCCGGCTGCGATGATTTCCTCCATATTAAACGGACATTTAGGGGAGATCTGAACGTCGGTCTGAATGGCAACCGTAGATTTGGCAACCACCACTGAAGCGTATGATCGCCGATCAGATGTAACGGGAACCACTCTTCTTCTGGCCTCAGGATAGGAAATATTTTCCACCGTTTTGAGCCTTTGGATTTCCTTCTCCTCCTTCCACTTGGGACAATCTTTGGCTGATGCTGGGTGTGAACCCTTGCAGTTCACACAAAACTCGGCCCCGGCCACACATTCTGAGAGGAGATGCTCTGTGGCACCACAGCGTCCACACCTAGGAGAACTCCTACATGACTGCTGAGAGTGGCCGTACGACTGGCACCTAAAACATCTCAACGGGTTGGGAATGTACGGGCGTACCTCGAGGTGGAGATACCCTGCCTTGATGGATGTAGGCAGGGAAGGGCAGTTGAAAGTCAAGATAATGTTCCAGGATGTGACAAACTGCCCATTCCTCCCAAAAGAAATGCGTCGCACACCCGTAACATGTTGGCTCCTCAGTTCTTCGAGAAGCTCATCCTCAGAGCAATCAATAAGATCCCGAGAGGAGACAACACCTCGAGATGAATTTAGGTAACCGTGTGGTGTTATTTTGACAGGCGTCTCGAGCAGCATGCTGCTGTTGATAAGTGTGGAACTGTAGGCCACAGTAGACATCTCAACAAGAAGATCTCCAGACTGGAGCTTCTTGACGCTCTTAGGAGAGCTTGCAATTGATTGCAGTGCTTTATGGATCCAAAATGGACTTTTGGCACTCAAAGGCTTTGAAGGGTCCAATGAGTGCACAAAAAAGAATCTAGCATTGGAAACATCTGCGACAAATTTTTTGGCGGAAGGACCTGAACCTTCCTCCATACCTCTTTTAGTTTTGGGTTCATGGGAAATTTCATTGAGAGCCATGAAAAATTTAAAGGATTCATCCGCCAACTTCCCCACCCACAATCGAGCCCAACAAGGGAGAACCGGAGGTCCGCAAGCCCAAGTGGACGCAGGACACGGCTCTAGGGATAGCAAGCGGATATAGCAAGTTAATAGGGCAGACATGCGCTCGGCGAGCACCCAGACTTTCCCATGCCTGGGGAACACCCCTTTGGCATGCCCACCCTATCCCCAGACTCACCCTGTCGTACGAGACGACAAGCCGTTAGAGGTCTGGGCTCCACTCGGCCACAGACCTCATTGACTAGGAGTGGGTTAGTTCCCAGCCGCCCGTTTAGGGTGAAGCAGGGGGCAAAGAGGAGTGTTGGCAACTAGCGACAACAACACACAGACCTCCAGAAACCTCAGCCTCCAGCATCCCCTTTTCCACCTTACGGGTCACCGCACACGGCAAACGTGCAGGCAGGTCTAGCTAACCAGCTCGGAAAAACAAAGAAAGAAACATGAAATGGAGAAGACAGGAAAGAAAACGAGAAACTAAAATCCTGAGCTGGCGCATAATCACAACCTCAGCAACCTACAACTGAGGCGGGTTCATGTAAAGTGAAAAAACATAAAAAATGTGAAATTCATCACATATAGTACATGTTGGCTCGGGCCGTGGGGACGCCATCCCCCATCAGCTGGATGAACAGCTGTCCCTTCGGTGATGTAATCGTTCAAGACGAAATGACAAAATGATCCGTCACAAGGTCAGCTCGGGCCGTGGGGGCGCCGCTCCCCAAATAACTGGAAAACCAGTTATCCCCGTGCGGGGAGAATTTGCTTGTACCATTTACTGGTCATCTATATAACACTTCTCAGAAAACTTGAAAATTTCATCGCCCTGGAGCGGGAATCGAACCCTGAATTTTTAATAAAAAACATGCGTTGTTTTATAAATAAAAATTCCATCCAAATCGGTCAATTTCCACGGAAGTTATTATGCAAAAATTATGACGAACAAATCTCCCTTGCGTGCTTTTGGACACTGTCCCTGTGAGAGCTGATAGTAATAACCATCTTTATTAGGCTAGGCCCACTATGGGTGATACATCGTACCAAACCTTCATCACAATCTTGCTTTAATTTTATGCAAGTCATCACGCAAAAGGGCGGAAGAATGAATTTCGCTCTTATTTCCTGACCTTTGACCATTTTCAATATGGATTCGACAAATTAGTATGTACCCCAACATATTAATTTCGTCGAATCAAGCCAAGACATTTTTATGCCAGTTATCATACTTGCATAAAAATGTCAGGACAAAGCACAGTTGGAAAGCGTAGAAAACTTTTTAACGGACCAGAAAAATAAATCATTGCTGGAAAAGCACTGGGTCGAATGAACATCGGAATTATTTTTTAACTTCGTTATAGTAGTATTCTTTTGTTAAATCAAATTTATTGCCAGAGAAGAAGTTACAAAACCATGAGGCCCAAAGGCATTTTTAATTTCACAGAAGTGGCAGCTTTTGTTTAATTTCGTCATGTTAGGTATCGATCTGGGCTTAAAAATTCCAGATTTAAAATTAGTTTGATTTTTTTTTCTACGATAACTATGCTACGTTCTGAGATAGCATTTCAAACTGGAAGTAATAAAGAGAAGAGGTGCTCCAATGCCTGCCTACTTGAGAAGTTGCTACTTGGAGGACAAACAATGCATTAAGTGGGAGGGGGAAACACAGCAAGAGATAAATAAACAAACCCGGCTGGGGCAGTTCAGTTTATGCGTGGTGCAAGCTTTTTAGCGTTTGAAACAATGAAAAATGATAAACCAGCTAAAACATGTGAGAACTGTGGACAAATGTTCCCACACAGGGTGGGAAATTAGCGGTCGCCAGGAGCAAAATGCGACCATAATTTTACGTTTTGCGACCAGTATTTTAAACCTGGGAGCCAATTCGCGACTGCATAAATTTTTGATTTTTCTTTTTTAACATGCGTACGTAGTAATTTTCAAATGCGGTATTTATGTTTCTTTTTTAAAAAGTTCCCAGTGGTGTGTGGTTAAAAGTATATTAGGGTAGGGAGAAATAAGTTTAACCTCGCTGCTAGCATGTGCTGAACTAGGGGAGTGTACGTAAAAGTCCCGTGAGGAATGCAGGTGCGTGCTACTGTGACCTTCGATGGCACTACTGGGGGTGGGGAAGGGGAGCAAGCCTTAAGAAAGGGATGGGGGAAATCAGCTTCAGAGGTAGAGTGTGGGGGGAGGAGAGGGGGACAAGAAGAGCAGCCGTTAAGGGGGAGTATCAGCATGGGAGATGGGGTGTTTGGCATTACCTGCCATTCTAACTAAACAGCCTGTCAAAAAAACAAAAACAAAATATCTGTGAATTTTCCACGTAACTGGTAAATTTTTTTACAAACACCATAAATCATTGATATGAAAGGCCCTCCAAACTGCTTCTAAATTGGTTAAATACTTTTTAAACTAGGCATGGAAATTTTTATTAAGAATTTGTTGTGCATAAAAGTGCCGTATTTTCCCGCACATAATCCGCGGATTATCTGTTCCTAAAAGTTTAAATTCTAGCCACTGCCGATTATACGACGGTGCGGATAATACAGAGCTCCCCCCCCCCTAAACTTCAAAATGAAGCTTTAATATGCAGTGTCACTCCATCAACATATCTCCGCTTGCCCCTTGGCTTTGGCAAAAATGTCTGTGTGTATGTGTAGACATTTCCTCTCTGGGAAGGGATTGCTACTTTGTAAAAGTTAAAAGAGGAGGAAACATTGCCTTCAGCAAAGCGCGTTGACCTTGAATAGGGGAGTGCGGTTTTCAGTCCATAAAACATTGAGACGTGCCGCTCTGACCCATGATGCCCCCCCCCACACACACACACACACTCTTCCCAAATTTCTAACCCCACTCCCACTTGTTTATTTTCCTTTACTTGGCACTTCAGCTCCAAGACTGGAGAACTTCGACACCATTGCAAATTATTTACGATCTGAAAACCAGTGTTTCAGTTGTTGATGTAATTTTAAACATTACTCTAGAGTTACAGCGCGATTGCCACAGAAATTAAAAATACATATCACAACCGTTTGAAAGTTGCGGGGTATCATAACTAACTTTTTTAAATTTTCAAAAAATTTCCCGATTTTATAAGTTTTTAAAATGGAAAGAAAGTATATTTATACAATAAAACCTCGAAAATCCGGCATCGACGAGTGCCAGATTTATGAAAATTCCAGATTTCTGAAGCCATCCAAAAATTGCGTAATGGGAGCTACGTAAAGCACGTACTTACACACAACAGGTCACTAACAAAACTTTGTGTTTTGTCTTATGTCACTGGCTCTCTACCTTTCCTGGAACCAGTGGAGCTAAATTAGGGACGGGCGAGTGCTTATAGCCCATTGAGTTGCTCACGGTGGTCGTTAAACCTTCAATTAAAAAAAAAATTGCGCGCCTACGCCTTATAAATATGGAGGGGTCGCGCTGCCGATCGCATTTTTTGCAATTTGCGAAAAAGAAATCGTTTTGGCGATGGGGAAAAAAGTGTTGGTGAAAATATTGGCGATTACTTTTTGTACTATATATTGTAAAACTCTGTTGTGGATTACATATCTGTTTTTTTTTAAACTTTTACTATGAATTTTGTCTGCGGATTTATACACCGACGTTTTTTCTAACACGCTGAATTTTGCCGTCTGCGGATTATATGCTGAAAAATACGGTACTTAATAAAAATTTCTGTGGGTAATTAAGAAAGTATTTTACCGATTCGCATGAAATTTTCAGGGTGGGCTTCTATTATCTACTTATCCTTTGTATAAAAATTTCAGCCAGTTTTATTAAGAATTCGTGAAGATAGCTTTCCGATTTTTTTTTATCTAGTTCCATAGTTGAACAAGGTGGGGAATGTGCTACCGCCGGAGCCGGTTCCTTGCTGGGCCAGCTGGGAGAGCCCAGCAAGGAACGGCTCCTAGAACATCAGATCGGCTCCTAGAATTTCAGCTATGGGAGCCATTTTGCTCCTAGGATATTTTTCTAATTTCCCACCCTGTTCCCACATAAACACATGTAAGTGAAAAGTTGATTTGTAACTTACCTCAGTGCTTTTTTAAATGGACTAATTTAAATAAATTTTTTTAATGGTGGGTGCAAAATCATCAGAAAAAAAAAAATCTCGGGGAATGACCAAATCCGTAAAATTAACATTTTGCTCGTAAAACAAGTCGCATTTCCGTAAATTTTACAGGTAAACCGTAAAACCTGGTAGGTATGAAATCATGGCCTGAATCTTACCTTTGTGAAGTCACTCCGATTACTAGAGGTCAACATTTATTCCTTTATAGACAAATACACAAATATCATCGAAGATACACTAGCACAGAAGCATTACAAATCATGAACATTTTGCTCACTTCGCACCTAGTGTCTAACCTTGTCTATTCTTCCTTATTTCGCACTTTGTTCCTTTTCACGCGAGTCAAAATCAGAACCAAAACCACCAGCATACCGTAGTCACAGTTCATGCGTCATTCATACAAACAGTCGCCAGCGGCTGCTAAGTCCAAGTTCCAACAGCATGTGCAGAAGGAATCCCTCTGCCAGGGCTGCTGGCACTGCTTCGTCATTCACTCCTGTTTGTTGGGTCATGCGAACATACATCGCATAATCGAGTAAACTTTAAAAACGAATCAGGAAAAACTGCATTTGCATATGATCACAATAAAAAAAAATGGGACATAAAAATTAAGGACTTTTCAAGGATCAGCATCTTTTTTAAGAACTTTTAAGGCCTTGAAAATCACTGAAAAAAATTTTAAGTACTTTTTATGGACTTTCAAGGGCCCTGCGAATTATGTTAATAAAATTTACAACTTTTTACAGCCTCATCAAGAACGTCTTTCAGTTCACTAGGAAGAGGCTTGGGTGCAAGAGTTTGTCTATGAATGCAGCAGTGACTCGATACATAGGGAGCTACTTTAATTTGGCCACATAGTCCTATAAAACAACCTGACATAGACTTGGCTTCGTCAGTGCATACACCAAAACAATTCGACCAACTAATGTCCTTTTCAATGAAATAACCATCGATCACATTAAAAATATCTTTGCCAATGGTATGCTCCATCAATGGGTAACAAATCAACAGGTTTTCCTCAATTTCATTTTCTGTCAAGTACCTCGCAATGATGAGCAAAATAAGATATAAATCAGCAACATTTACACTTTCATCAACCTGGATGGAAAATAATTTATTTTTAAATTCTATCTACTACTGCAGCTTCAACATTGTCAGACATATCCTGAATTCTTCGAGACATTGTATTGTTTGAAAAAGAGATATAGTATTGATTTTGCGGACATGTTCTTCCCCACACATACAAAAAATGGCATCCTTAATAAAAGGAGAAATTAAATCTTCAGCTATGGTGTGGTTTTTACCACAGTTAGCTATGCGATAAGCAATAAGGTAGGAAGCCTCAACTGCATTCGCATTGTCTTTCTTTCCTGATGCTGTGTATGAAGTTACATTTGGATGCTTTTTTAAGCGCTGAAAAATAATGCATACTTTGTTTTTATACATAGGATGTTTAGTTTCGAAATGTTGCACGAGTAGAGAGGGTTTCATGCAGCCATTGGATAATACTTTCCCATACACTACACACAAAGGGTTAGGACAGTCATTATACCCTACAAATGAAAACCCATATTTAATATACTCTTCACAGTATTTCTTTTCCTTTTGTGTAGCACCTGAGGCACACGCCTTTTTACTATCGCCCAGTGTGTGTGTACTTGTTGCTGCAGACACGTGTTGAGAAGTATTTGGCGACGGGTTATAATTCACATCAAGTTTTGGTTTTTTAACAGTTCCTGTTTTCAACCACTGATCCATAACTGACACGCTTAAAAATCACTGACAATAACTATAACTACGTTAAGCATTAAATTAAAAAAAAAACTATTTGAAAAGAATCACATTTAAAGACAAAGCACTTACTTATACTCCGTCAATAACTGAACTGATCAAATAGTCTGACTACGGATGTTTTAGTAACAAGCAATTGTTCGGAAAAGAGGATGGGTGACCTAAGTGGCCCATGAACTGTGCATAATGATTGGTAGAAGAGTGGTTTGGGGGAGGGGTTTCATAGCCATGCCCTCAACAATCATCATTCACTAATGTGAGCTGGTTTCAAAGTGTCTCCATTAGCGGTGATTCAAACTTAACATTTATTGTTCCATAACTAACGTTTTGCATTTTTTTTTTTACTTTACTTGTTTTTCCGTCATTACTGATTATTTTTCATGTACCCTGAATGGCCCAGCATATACCCCCAGGGGTACGCACACCACCAGTTGGGAACCTGCATTCATTTTCTTCTTTTTATTAAAAATTTACATAGTACTAAACCAGACTTATTTTTGAAGCCTGTCTTTTCTGCCTTTTAAAAACAAATACTAGAAAGTGGTGCTCCCTATACAAAAAACACTAAGAATCAAAAACACTGGAATATGTAAAATTTTAAGCTGTACAAATTTGTTGCAGTAGTTATTTTGGATAGGAATCTTAGGTTTTGGGGTCAGTTGAAAAAATAAAAATAGTCATCCGACAGCCATTTTCTCAAAATGGCAGGAAAAAGTGTATAACATTTGCAGAAGGAATGAAAAAGCCATCAATTTTATTGCTGAGTATGAAAGGACACATCTCTAGGCTCATTTAAAAAATATATATGTTAAGGTTATACCTTTCCCTTAAACTCCTAAAACTGATAATTCAGTTTTTAGTAACCCATGTTTTTTGCAAAAAAAATTAAGGATAATCATATTTTATTAATTATTTAGTGGACTAAATAAAAGACATTTAAGGGTGCTCACTTTTTTTTTCTGAAATACTGATGCTTTTATTGAAAAGGCTGCAAAATTTCAAAGAGATTAAATGATTTGTGAGTCAGATTGATTTTATTTTATTTTTTTTTTTGTAAGCAAGTGCAGCTTGTACAGAAAGCTTCAGAAACAAACAGTAAAAACCGAAAATTCACTGAAAGTTTCAGCGACTGTAAAATTGAAACCAGAAGAGCTACATGGAAATAATTTTGTATGGTTACTTATCATCCTGGAAGGATTGAGTATACCAAGTTTAATCAAAATCTGAGAACATGGGTGTCAAAACATTTTTTTTTTCTTGGTTGGATTGATGTGGAATGACTCATTGGAGTTTTGAAGTACTTATGACAGGCCCCAAAAATCAAGCTTCCAGAAATGCCTGTTTTCTAACAGATTAACACTGAGTGAAAAGGAGGATTGTATCTTCTTATTTTGCTTTTAAAACAGCTTTAAATATTCCAAGGAACTTTATAATTATAAATATTCAAGAAATCAATAATTTACAATAAATACATTCATACGAACCTTTATATCTTGACTGCTTAAAAGATGTTTGTTAATAAAAACTAAGGATATTGAGACAATCCTGAAATGAAAATAAAGAAACAATTACCTAATAAATTCTTGTTAACAGTTGCTGCAAATTATTACTTCAACAGAAATTGTATAGTAGTGTAATGGCATACAGTAGTGTCCATGTTTATTCCTGCACGCAATTGTACCATATTTTCCGATTATAGCTCTGTGGCACTAAACTCTATTTTACATACAACAGCTTTAAAATGTAGCATTTAACTAGGTGCAGCTTATAAGCATTTTCAGTTATATATACATTATAAATCCCAAAAGTCGCTCACACTATAGAAAACACTTCACAAGTCATTTGTGATAGACATTAAGCTACATACACTGATCAGCCAAAACATTAAAACCCCCTACCTAATATGATGTACACTGAAGAGCAACTGAATTAGAGACAGCTGGCGTTATGCAAATGTGGCGCTGTGGACGGCCCTGTAAACGGAAACGACATGACGTATGCAGCGATCCGACAATATAAGGAGTGATGCGACGGGAATCAGTAAAAGTCGGACGCAGTATGGGTAAAACGAAGGATCTAAGCGCATTTGATCATGGGCAAATTGTCGGGGCCCGACGAATGGGTCACTTCATCTCGGAAGTCATGCAGGCACTGGGATTTTCACAAGCCACTATGTCACGGGTGCATCGTGAGTACATCGAATCCGGTAAAATCATCCCTGCAAGGGCCAACTGCCGTGGACAACAGCGTGTGGATGAGCAGGGTCATTGTCGGCTAGCTCGCATTGTAACAGCGGATAGACGGGCCACAGTGCAAGAAATCAGTCGGCAATTTAACGCTGGTGCACAAAAACGTGTAAGCAGCCACACCATCCAGAACCATCTCCTCGCTATGGGGTACAGAAGCCATCATCCCATGAGGGTACAGCTGCTGACCGCACATCACAGGGTGCAAAGATTAGCATGGACGCGGGAACATCGCCCCTAGACATGTGGGAAAATGTTGCCTGGACTGACGAGTCGAGATTCACGTTGGTACATGCGGATGGCAGGATACGAGTACGGCGCAAACCACGTGAAGCAATGGATCCTTCTTGCTAGCAGGGTATTCTTCAAGCTGGTGGGGGTGGCATTCTCGTCTGGGGACTGTTTACGTGGACTGAAATGGGACCCCTGGTACGTGTGACATCGTCCCTCACAGGTCAACGTTACCGGGATATCCTAGAGGACCGTTTGCTCCAGTTTGTGCGTCTTCAACATCCCACTGGGGACCTCATCCTGCAACAAGACAATGCACCATGCCATCGCTCCCGAATTGTATCCGAATGGTTGGATGAACACTCCACCGACGTGACCTCGCTTCCTTGGCCAACTAGGTCACCTGACCTCAATCCCATCGAGCACATCTGGGATGCCATCGAGAAAGATGTTCGAGGCTCTGACCTCCCTTCATCAAATCTTTGTGAACTGTAGGAGCTTGTTCAGGGGTCGTGGATCCGTATGGCTTCCCAACGCTTCTGGTGTCTTGTCGAGTTCATGCCGAGACGAATCGCCGCCATCATCAGGGCGAAAGGTGGTGCTACACATTACTAGACAGGTATCTCTAATTCAATTGCTCTTCAGTGCAGGTGCTCCTCCTGCCACCAAAAGAGTTCTCACCCGATGAGGCATAGATTCAACAAGATGTTGGTAGGTGTAGGAGTCGATTCAGGTTTTTAAAGATCATACTCGTTTTTGTGAAATTTTGTCTTTGTGTGAAATTTGACTATTTTTGTGTTTAGAGTAATTTTAATCCTTTATAATTATTCTGACAGTAAATATTGTTTTATTTTTTCAATTATTTTTTATTTATTTTAATTTATTCTTATTGGGCCATTCCATGTTAAATCAACAAATGGGTTTTGCCACACCCTTTTTGATTTTGATGAAATTTGGTAGGTGATATGTTCTGAACCCCAAAACATTTTTATTTTATACCTTAAAAAGATTTTGCTCCTGAGATACAGCCATTTGTTTACTACATGGACAAGCAAAAAAAAATGCCATTTCAGACTTATTTTCTGAAAGCTATAGAATTTTTATTTGAATTAGCAGGGTGATCAGATAGGGTTATTGGAAAGCTTAAAGAATAGAATTTGATTTGTGCAAACTAAATTAGATTAAAAGTTAAGCATAAACAAAGGTTTTTGAGGCTCGAATCTTCATTCATGAACTGTTTTTTTTTGTAATTTTAAGCACATAAAAAAAAAACAATGAAGGACTTGAAGTAACAGGTCACTTTTTTTTTCCTGTTACACTTCTGTATGAGTAGTATGTGCAGAAAACAAACTGAGCTGTTACTGGTAGTTAGTCCTTCACCCTGAAAAAATTGCGCCAACTTCAAAAAATTTCAAAAGTGTCTTTTTTTCATATCCTGAAAAGTCATGTGGGACAGGTGATAAAAAAGCCAGGATAAGAAGCTCTTATAATGTACTTTAAAACAAACAAAAAAGAAAAACATTATCTTGTGACTCCAAGGGCTAAAGGAGATACAAACAAGCCCTTGAAGTTAAAAAAAAAAAAAAAAAAAAAAACACAGAACACTTGATCGCAATTAAAAATGGGCTAAGCAGATAGGAAGATAGGATAGTAACCAAAAGAAATTTTATATTGCATTAAATCTAACAAAAATATCATTTGATCCAAAGTAAAAATAAAAAAGCTTACAGTTTGATAAGGCTTCCTAAAGTCTCTTTAGTTTATCGTGTTGCCATCTTTTCATTCAGCAGAGTTGACAGGCGCTAAATGCTCATTCATCTGTGATGTGATGTGACCTCTCCCAGTAGCTGCCAAGAAAAACTCAGAGGGTGAGAGAATCCTTAGAATGTTTTTCTTCTGGACCCATGTTTTGTAGTCGCTGGCTGATTTCTTAAAAGATGTACCAGGACCTCTCAGATGGAAATAGTGAATCCGAAATTCTTCATGATCATCATAAACTTTCACTTCTGCAACCTCACCCAACCACCAATCCTAATCATACACACAGCAGATATAATCCCTTACCTTTGGTCATAGTCTGGTGTTGAACCTGAACTTCCTTATTTGACTGTAACAATCTTGAATTCCTCTGAAAGGGATGTTGCATGGACTTGAACACTGAGGCTAACAGTAATAAACCTGTGTAATGTTCTTGTTTGTGGTATGGGAATGGCAAGTTGGTACTTTGTCTGCAGCTGTTGTCCATCCTCTTTAATATTTTGCCATGAACAAAATAAAAAAACTGTTTTTTATGTTTTCTGTGCGATACTTGAACATATCTAGAGGAGTGATTTTATGATCATCTACTGTTCTCTGAAGACTTGCCTTTCTTAGTCCTTTTAACCGTAACACCAATGCAGTTACATGGTCCTTTCCCATGGCACGTGGCAAAAGCATGCCACTCGGCTTGCATTTCCGAAGCCTTACTCATAATGACATAAATTTATGAAATTTTTTTGTTCTTATATTGGACAGTTGACCCATCGGAAAAGTAAATCACTTTTTTCAGTTGAGGACGGGATGATTTTAAACTGGCAATGAGTAAGTTTTGAAAAGCGTGATAAGCTGTGGTGTTGTGTTCTAATGAATCACTAATTACACAAAAGCAACAATTTCATAATTCTCCATTTTCTTTGAAGTAAAACATGAAGAGGTGTACCATTACCTGGTTACTCGACTGGTAATGGTAGGATTGTACCTCACCTTGTACTACAAAGGAAATTTTTTCTGAAAAGTCCCCCATTAGTATGCACTCATACTTTTGCAGACGTCTTCTTTACGTTAAAGAATTATGTTTGTTTCTTTGCAATAAAATGATGGACTTTAAGTTGCTCAAACATTTCCACTAGCTTCTCCAAGTACTCTTCGAAAGGAAAAACACAAGTAGGCAGCTCACAATGGTTGACTCATATTAAACTCAGTCTGAACGTACTAATACTCCAACTGGTAGGGACTAAATTTTAAATGTTTACTTTTTCTTGTGTAGAAAATGCAATTTTCATTTTTTCTTTAAGCTTGTGAATACTCATTCGCTAAATTGGCATACATGGTCATTGAAAAGTCCTCATCATCAGTCGAAATGTTCAAATCAAAAGACTTACTTAACTTTTCTGTTACAGATTTAGCCACTTTACTTTCTTCTTTAACACTGAGGGTCTAGCTTCAACTGGCAGCTTCTGCACCTTGACCGGAAAAATGCCAAGGACCGAACAAGCTTTATTAACTGTTTTAACAAGAACAGTTTCAGGTTCATAAATGCCTAAGCATTTATCTTCACTGCCTGCATCTGTGCCTTGTTTTGGATTTTGATTTTTTTTTTAAACATTTTGTGCACAATGCTTTCCCTGGGATTAATTTTAACTCAGGATTGCATATTAAAAGTGTCATTGATATTTGCCTAAGAGATTTTTAATAGGTTTTGAGTGAACACAGTTGGGGTCATAGCAAGACTTTCCATAAATATGGGGGGGGGGGGGATTCAGCTTTATGAAAAGGGGCAGACATTGTTTTATATCATTGCACCCAGTTCTAATCGAAAATACGTAATATTTTTTGTTCTTCAGTGAACTCAGAAATAGTATGGAGTATTGAACACCTAGAGTAAGACAGGTTATGACATACCTCTCCTTCGAAGATGCCAATAGAACAAGAACACTCCATCATACACTGCCGGACAATTGCTAAGGACGGATGACAAAAGCAACGATAGCAACCATAAAATGGAAGGCAGGAAAATGTGGAAATTAGCATAAGTGCGGGACACAGTAAGACGTGTTGTGCTTATGCAAATTTTGGATTGCCGAACTTGTTCGTGACGTCATAGCGCTGATAAGAGATTTAAAGGATTTGACGCGTATTGACCGTTGTTGTTGAAACGTAAAGTTGAAAGGGAAAGAATCAATTGACGAACTTGCAAGTTTCAGTATGTCTTCCCGACATCACCTAGATGATTTTACGCATGGCCGTATTATTGGCAAGATTGAAGAAGGGCCAAAAATAACACATGTTGCCAGGGAGTTCGACGTCAGCCACAGTGTTGTTTCAAGGCTTTGGAAATCATTTCAAACAAATGGAGAGTGTAGCAAACGTCACGGGGGAGGTCGTGTTCGCAGTACAACACCTGCAGAAGATTGGTACATAGTGCTATCAACAAAAAGACACCGGTGCAGCACAGCTAGTGAGGTAGCAAATCAGTTTATGGCTGCTACTGGCAAGCGGATCTCCCGAAAAACTGTCGCCAGACGTTTGCATGAAGGAGGATTATACGCCCGCCATCCTGTTGTGTGCATCCCATTGTCCAGACGTCACCGTACCGCCCGTTTGCAATGGTGCCATCAACATCGCAATTGGACTGATAACGACTGGTCTGCTGTCCTCTTCTCAGATGAGAGTAGATACAGTCTATCGTCTGATTGTCGACGACAACTGATCTGGCGTGATAGTGGTACTGCATATTGTCCAGCAAACATACAGGAAAAGGAGCGATATCCGACATGTGAGGTCATGGTATGGGCTGGCATCATGATCAATGGCCGTACGTCCCTCTATGTGCTTCCAACTGGGACTATGACTGGCCAACGATACATTAATGATGTTCTGCTACCTCATGTTCGCATGTTCCGTGGTGCTGTCGGTGATAGATTCATTTTCATGGACGACAACGCAACATGTCATCGAACAGTCGCTGTCCAGGAGTGTCTTGAGAGCGAGGATATTCAACGCCTCGTATGGCCAGCACGTTCTCCAGATCTGAATCCCATTGAAAATGTGTGGGATGCTTTGGGGAGGAGTCTTGCTGGTCGCCAATGCCCTCCAATAAACAAGGACACCCTCATCCGTGCACTGACAGAGGAATAGGATAAATTACCCCAACAGCTGCTTGATAATGTTGTGCAAAGCATGACACGACGTGTGAAATCTTGCATCGCCCTCCATGGTGGCCATATCCCGTATTGACATCTTACGCCGGAACGCCTGCGGACGGTAATTGCATTTTTTTCACGTTTACGTATTCTGCATAAAATGGCCTGTTTGTCCCTTGAACACGTTCCAAAGCCTTTTGGATTTCAGAGTACAATAAATTGTCTTTCTTGCAATGTCCTGGCATTCTGACATTATTTTATTTCACTTGGCATCCAACCACACTTACTTTTTTATGCGCTATATAGCCGTTTATGATCCGTCCTTAGCAATTGTCCAGCAGTGTATAATTTCAATAGCATGTTTTCAACTCTTAAAATAAAAGAAAGGAACTGGTTTAAGGACACTGAAGCACAAACACAACCTATCAGCTCTGAGTCAACTCAAGAAGTGAACAACATTGACCAGAGAGGCTGGACCAGTGTGAAACTATGCACAAGGCTCGACAAATATGTTCTAGATCTAGGAGCCTGCTCCAAAATTTAGGCGCCAAGTGAAATGAAGTCAATAACACATGAACAAAAACATGTTTGGTTATGACGCTGGAACGAAAAGTGGTAAACCATATTTGTTGTCATTTTTTTTTCTTTTTACCCAAACAACTTATTGCAAAATAAAGTTCCAATTTGCTTCATAATTTTCTTTTTCCATTCTTTCAGTAGATGATCTCAAAAAAATAAAAATTTCAGATTTTGATTTTATTAGAATACTATTTGCGAATGTCATATTTTGAACATATTAATTCAAAGTACCATATTTTTTTCCCTTCGTGAGATTTGCAAAAATGTATAATCCAAAGGCTGTGAAAAAAAAAATCCCATGTATAATCCGCAGCGACATATGATTTGTAGATCGTGAAATTCTAAGAAAAATAATCTTTTCCTTCGCATAATATCCACATGTCTCAGATCACGATATTAAAAAAAAAAACGACAGTCCATACCTGCCAACATTGGCAATAGCCTTGTTACTAATAACTAATATTGCGTGGCATACATAGACTATTTTACGAAATGATCCACCTCTTTGTAAAAAATAAATGTGCCCCAACAAAACGTTACAACAAACAAGTACTAATGAAACCAACTTAACACGTGAGAAACACAAAATTGATTTCCCAGCAAAGGCACGATTGCAAGATTTAAGTGTGAAACTTCCACCAGTAAAAATCAGTAAGATGCGTTTAGAATTCTACAATGCTTGACAGACAGGAAATCCAAGCAAGAGAACACGCAGTGCACAAGCCTTCACTTACTATATGATCATACTGCCTCTAAAATTGCAGTTTAAGACAAGATGAGACCAACGAGGGAGGGGGGGAGGGTGAACATTTTAACTGGTGAAAATTCAAAACAGACAGCAAAAATGCAGATTGCTGTTAGTCTCTCTTTTGCTGATTCTGCAACTACACAGCATCAATTGCTTAATTTTTCTTTCTGCTGATATGATTCTCTCCCTACTTCTTCATTGTCGCTTTCCTTTCTTTTCTTGATTTTTGTGCCTTCTGATAACCATCAGCCTGAGGACCATGAGCACATGATATCAAAGCTTCAACTATTTCAGATAAATGGTGTAACTTTGAGAATATTAATACTTTTGAACACCATGCATCAATTTTTACAATTTTTCAGCTTTTTTGTCACTTACGTTTTGGGGAATTTCCTTCTTTCCTTATCAAGATTAAATGCAAAACCTTATGGGGTGGGGGATATTTAACAGCGCTGGAGAGTGGGAACATCGCGTCTATAGCCATAACAGGAAATCCATCCGTCTTCCGGTTTTGGAATTTTTTCTCTTATTTTCAAGCTGAAATGTAAAAATTTATGCAGTAAAATATTACATAAAAATACAAGAGACAGGCAACATTGCGCGAAAAAAGAAATTACGGTTAC
Source organism: Macrothele yani (assembly GCA_039090855.1). Taxonomy (NCBI): domain Eukaryota; kingdom Metazoa; phylum Arthropoda; class Arachnida; order Araneae; family Macrothelidae; genus Macrothele; species Macrothele yani. The sequence goes on from CM077017.1 coordinate 87,248,928, forward strand.
GGAAAAAATCTGAACTCCGTCGACTTTCCGTTTTGGAAAGTTTCGTAAAGATGCAATTCCGTCCTCCAATGAACATCTATCCCCCCCCCATTCGGTTTACTTGTGCATCGATCTCCTGAGTGGCCGACATAATGAAAAAGGTGGAATTTCTCGAATTCGCGGAAGACGCTCAAGCCTGAAGATCAGGAGGAAATTTTCGCGGCGTTTGATTTTCGTTTCCACAAATTCTATCCTTACAGTTTCAAGCTGAAATACGAACATATGTGCCATAAAATGATATTTAACAAGAATACTAGACACAAACATAACATTGGGAGAAAAAAATTACGATCAGGGCAAATTCTTTTTAATCCATTTAACTACTGTTTTCGAATTTTCGAAAGCTTTGAAACACGAAATACCATCCCCAGACGGAATTTCGTGTTCTTCTGTCTGGGGATGGTATTTCGGAATTTCGTGTTCTTCTGTCTGGGGATCGAATTTCGGAATTTCGTGTTCTTCTGTCTGGATGTATTCTTAACCATTCGATGACGAGGAAAACTAATATAAACCATTTTCTCCGTACAGCTTACCAATATGAGCTATACCGTGAAAAAGGTTACACACAAATAACGCATATAAATTATGCAACAGAAGTCGAAAATATATTGGTATTCTTACCAATCAAAGACGAGAAGAAATAATAAAAACTTTTTTCTCCCCGTATAGCTTAACGATATACAGTACTGACGCTTATAAATTATGCAATTGACGTTGAAAACAGTTTTGGGAATATTGATTAATGATTTCTACAGCTCACGCAATATCTGACAGAATTTTTAGACATGAAATAGTTTTATTTCAGGAATTAATAAATTGTCTAGTTGTCCACGCCTGCCGTAAGAGAAAATGATCAAGGAATGACAGCTTGAGAAATAAAGTAATCGGGGATATATATCTTGGTGCCTATTCTTGCGAGGTAGAGGAGATATATACTGCGTTTTAGTTAACGTCAGATACTTGACGATCACAGATGACGACGTTAGCAAGGCTTAGCGTCGGGTTAGAAAAAATGTTATGGATTATTTTCTGGTAGATCTGGTATTTAAATGAACAAGTATATCTCGCAGTTGTCATCTTGCCTGTTTTTTACCATTATTTTTTTTTTATTTCAGTTGCTTATTTAAAGATTACGCGTCAGGTGGGAGCTCACGAAACTCTCAAAAGCTCATATAAAACAAAACGCACCACAGCACCCTAAAATAAGAAAAACACAGTTTAACTGTTCGTGGTGTAGCCCAAAAATAGGAAAATACAGTTTAACGGTTACACTGAATGAAAAATTGTATGTCTCCTATAATCACATCCCGGTGTCAGAGTGGTAGCAATTGGATTTATTTCCATTATTATTATTATTTTTTATTAATCATGCCAATAAAATTTAGAAATAATGAGAAACATTAACAGACCTTGAACGTATGAGTACGTTTTCGTTAATGTAAATACCCAATGTATCGCAATTATTGATTACCAATTTAGGAAAAACAAGTATGGAACTCGTGTTACTATTTAGCGATCGTAATTTGTCCGCTCTGTTTTATGAGCTTCTGTTTCTCTTTATCAGTAGCAACGCAGTTATCGTCCTCATATTGACAAGTTACTTTAACTGTCTCTTGAATGAAGAGTTAGGTTTTTTTGTTTTGTTTAATGCATTACGCCACAATAACAATGCACAACGATGCTGAAAAACTAGGCAGCAACTTTCAAATCGCAAGAGAATAAAAGAGATCTGAGAAAATACACTACGAAGCTTTTCCACTTGCGGTGCTCTCTTAGAAATTTGTTCTGTTTGCCAGAGGTCGTAAAATTGGGATCTGAAGAATTCGAGGTCTGGGGCTATCCTGTCTTAAAAAGAGAAATAATAAAAGAAAAAAAAAAAAAACTAGAAGCAAGCGTGTCAGCCATAGCATGGATAAAAAGAGTAAATCATCTCTAAGAAAAATAAACAGTTCTACATCTGTGGCGAACAGAAAACGTCATACCATAATGGCAAAAAGATAACAAACGCAGGGCAGTGGCGACGCTAGCTGCTCAGAACTGGGTGGGCTATTAAGGAAGGGGGAGGGGGCTAAACGTGATGGGAGAAGAGGCACACACTTTGAAGTGTTTGGCAGAAATTTTGGCAAAAAATTCTGTTCATGTGCACTTTATTCGACGCTGATAATGTTATCCCTAGTCAAAAAAAGTTTTCAAGTGAATATTGTATGTAGTATTTATTCAACGTATGGAGTATGGGAACCATGGATACGAATCTCTATGGCAAGTTACTATTCGCAAGTTTAGCTTACTTAGGTCTCTCTCTCTCTAAAGATTATTTATGAAGCACAGTTTGTAACCTGACAAGGAATCTCTCTCTGATTGTTTTCAACTATAATTCCTAAACGCGTGTTTCTGCTGCTCTCTTAGAAATTCGTTCAGAGGAGCCCCCTCCCCATTTCCCTCCCATAATACAAAAACTAACAGCTATGTGGAATGCCATTTTGCTTTTTTTTATTTAAGAGACTACAATTCATAAACTTCCAAAAGCCGAAAGTTTAGAACTGATTGGTTTACATCGGTGACACGAACATTAAATTTTCTCACGGGTCATATTTAGTATCCACGCTACAGAAAAAGTTTATTACCTTCATGGAAAATAATCGGAGATTTTGCGTGAGCATATAAAATCTTCCTAACACTTTTTTTGTCAACATTTTTCATCCTGCGGCAAATGGCAAGTTAATACTTCTTTTTTTATTGGAGGTTTAATGACCACCGTGAGCAACTCAGTGGACTATAAGCAGTCGCCCGTCCCTAATTTGGGGCCACTGGTTCCAGGGAAGGGAGAGAGCCAGTGCCGTAAGACAAACACAACATCCATGTCTCACCAGGATTCGATTCCGACCCAATTTGGACGAATGATCATATTCATAAGCCATCGCTTAGACCACTGCGCAACCAGGGCGGCAAGTTTATACTTAAGGATATCTTTACGAGGAGCAATAAATTTGCGGGATGTTGATCAGACAAAGTGCACAAAAGGCCAGGAGTGTGAGGTCATTTGCAGTAACCCTCTACAAACAACATCTGAAAAAGAGAGAGGCTTCATTTCATCGCCGGCATGATAAATCTGAAAACTAAGCACGACGGATAACTTTTTATCCATACATGCACAGAGATGCCAACATCTGAAGGAAGTCATCAGTAGTCCATACGCGAGGCGCCCGTAGTTCTTCCGTAGTGACGTCAAGTCAAGTTCCCACATTAAAATTTGCAGGGTAGCATGCGTGTTTCCCAGAATATACTGCTACATTTTTAGCAATATATTAATCTCGATCAGGGGCAATACTTGGATAAATTTTGCAACATATTTAAGTCCCCTTAAAATGGGGGGGGAACTTGAGTAAATACACAAAAAATACATACCATTTCAACTCCACCTTTTAATAAATATGCTATGTCATAAGTGTGTGATGCCACACACTTATGGTTATTCCTCCTGTTTTTTAGAGTGAAAATACAGACTGCAATCGTCTTTTTCGCCGTGTGCGATTGAAAAATCAACAGCACACGGGGAACAAAACCCATGGTTTTCGGATACCAGAGACGATTTTAGACACTGAAATTTTTGCAAATAACTCTCCTTGAATTTTTGACAACTTTTTTGCATTTTAGATCCAAGAATATTAGTAGAGACAGGTGGCCCTTTACCCGACGCTATTGCAAGTAAATTCGTACACGACAAACACAATGGGAGCAAAGAAAGAACAATTAACTTTGAAGGATTTCATAGCTTTATTATGCAGATAAATAGAAAATTAGCATTAAATGCTTATGATACGAAAAAACTAACCAAAAAGGTATTTTAAATTGCATAAATCAATCAATTCTGGAAAAAAAGGATAAAATAAAACATCCCTTTGTTTAGCAGAACATTTTTACAAGAGAAAAAAAAAAGAACTGCACTTCGCAAATCTGTCAAAGTAATATAAACAATTAAGCTCTCAGCAAGGAGCGTGGGAAAATAGGTCATGACTGTGCGCACACACCCAGCAGCTAAAAACCCGTCTCATGTCTCATCTCATGTCTCATCGCAACTGCTGCTAGACATTTTCTTTGGCTGGTTGCCAAAGGCACATGCAGAGACTTTCTCTTGCTCTGGGTAGAACATACTGCACGCGAAGAACAAACTCCCAGGGAGGTAACATAAAAACAGGCAATAACAGCGTCCACACATCCAGGTAGCTTAGTTATGTGCTCTGCCGGAAAAAACAAACATTCAGGATTTCTTTGATCCACAACTGTTTCCTTCGATCTGATGACTATTTTGCTCAGAGCATTTTTTTCTTCTGATACCCTGCCCGTCCCTTACTTTGGTGAAACAAATATGCAATAGCAATTAACTATTTAAATTACATTTTAGCAAAAAAAAAAAAAAAAAAAAAAACATAATTCACGGAAACACGCGACCGCTGCAAACATGGAAATTAAAACGAATAACATTCCTTGTACTGCTGCAAATTTTTATTTTTTTTTCACACCACTGGAACTGGAAGCCACTGAAGCACGCTTCATAACTACAGCAATTCACGTCACACCACAACTAATCAACAAGAACAGAAAACGTGGAATCGACTCTAGTCTACCTCCATCCTCCGACAACTTACGTTAGTTCAGGACGCGGTTAAGGTTTTCCCGAAGTTAACAGACATCGTGCATTACGAATGCCTTTCCACGGCAAGCCAGGTACAAAGTCACATGATCATACAGAACGATCTACGCTGCAACATTTCCGCTTGCTTGTCGGCCAGCCAAACATGCTTGCTGTGTAACCGCTTTGTGACGTTACCGCAAAAAACACTACATTTGACTATGCTTGACTTTTTTTTTTTTTTTCAAATAATTAATTTAAAAAAAAAAAAAGTTTTCCGGAAATATCAGAGATTTCTGGAAAAATCCGTAGTTTTTCACACCTCCGTAGTCTGGACATGATATCCGTAGAAACAACGGACAATCCGTAGTACTTGGCATCTCTGCATACATATATACATACATACATACCAAGGGACAGGAAAAGACCCAGAAGAAGACCACATGGGAGATGGGTGGATGAAATTCGAAAGTATGCAGGGGTGACATGGAGGAGACTGGCACAAGACAGACCGTTGTGGAGGAAACTTGGGGAGACCTTCGTCCAGCAGTGGATTGATAATGGTTGACAATGATGATGACATACATACATACATACTCGCCAGAATAAAAAAAAAGCTGATTAAAAAAAATACAAGACGATTCCCAAAATTAGCCGAAGAAATTTCACCACGATCTCTCATCTAGAGCAATCACCCCCCACCCCACCCCCAAATAATTTTGGTTTTGCATCGATTTCAAGAAATGATTCAGATGACGACACAAAACGCAGGAAAATCTCACGAACACTGTAAAACCTGTAGATGTTAAATTTTATGATAATCGCCAAATTCGTTATCGGGAAAAAAAAAAAAAAAAAAATGCGTTCCACGGAAGCTCAACTTCCTCTTGTCTGATTTGATTAAATATAATCAAAACCTGACATGGAAGTTGATCACAGCGTTGTGAGACATCGAAATATAAACATCGTTCATGAACTATTCATGCTTTTTTAAAATAAAGAATTCCTTTCCTTCAAAACTTGAGTGCTCAACAATACATGCGATGGGGTGATGGGTGGGATCGCTTCTTGCGTGCGGGAGGAATGCCGTTCTTCTTCCGGTACCAAGTTTCTGCACAGCCACGACCAAGACGCAGCGTGCTCCACTGATTGCGCTGTCACCGTGGCAATGCACCATGTTTAAAAATTATTTTCTCGGCGCTCAGGCAAAAACCCAAGGGGTTTTTTTTTCTTCATTTGATAGATTAAACCTTTCTTTGCAAAGAAGTGCTGTACTACATTGCCTTTTTAAGCATTGAAGAAAGGCTCTCTCATTGCCCATAACTCAAAAACTAAAGCAGATAGAAACGCGTGCATTGCACCAATGGATTTCTTGGTAAAAATTAAGAAAGAATGATTATTTATGTATTTCTTTTTACTCAAATAACGGAGATATTTGCGTTTTTATGCAAAATATGTCCGCCATGCACCAAAATTCAAAAAATTATATCTTCTAACCTATCGGAAATAAAAAATTGAAACTTTCAGGGTTTTTATAAGCTGAGATTAGCTACCCAAAAAAAAAAAAAATCGTAAGAATCAGAGATGTGGTGGTGGAAAATTAATTCAAAATCTGACGATTTCGCGTGGAATGACCCAGGACTGTAACTGTGAAATTGTTGAGTACCCTTTATTGTTGTTGCTGCTTCAAACCAACTGTTCAAGGTCTTTTCCTCTGCCTCATATTCGTCTGTAGTGGAATACAAAAAACTGATGTTGACAATATTGTGTTTAAAAGCCCAATTATAAAGTTGGCGAGGGGTCATAATTTGATCACTGTAGACCATTCGCAGACTTGCCATTTACAGATCTCAATTGTTTCTTATAATAATTATGACCAGGTTTCTTAAATGGGTTACAACAATATACCAAAAAATGCTTTGATGTACTGGGTTCACCCATATTGTCACAGAGTCCTAATAATAGAGTAGAGTTAAAATTATAAATAATAGTACAAGTCAAATTGTCTGAAACAATAAAAAATATCTTATATAATAATAGGCCTTTAAGACTAAATAGAACTGACTGTACTTTTGAACTGGAGAGAGGCCTAGTTGTTCCAAACAAAGATGTCATAAATGATTAAACTTATTACTTAACAAACACATAACGCTTATTTCACTTCCACTGTAAAAAACTATTAACTTATAAAAATCATATTCTTATGTGAAACACTTTAAGTAACACTGCCAACAACTAACTGTTCACTCACTGAGATTTTAGAGGAAACTACGCAAAAGTTGAGCTAGAGTGGGCATGAGTTACACTCCTGCAAGAAAATGAATCAGACAAGTCTGTATAGGCTTGTGCCAGAACACCTGTGATTAGCAGACTATTTACTCACATGCTATCCCTAATTTGTCTGTAGGTTTAGTAAATAATTATCTGTAATAGACCCTAATGTAAATTGGTTACCTTATAGCCAATGTATTTTTTTTTTTTTTTTACCTTACAAAAGTTAAAGGTAGAGATATGTAGCCTTAACTGGTATTTGATTCATTCCGTGTCAACTCAACACAATTTTAATATGAATTTTAACTCACCATCTCAGATTTCGATGAAACTTGGCACAGAGGTAGCCTACATATAGATGAAGAAAAATACGCAATTTTATTAAAATATGTCGAACCATTTTTAAAATACGGCGATGTGAAGTTGTCAAAATTTGCCAAAAAACACCCCACTGCCACAATTTCAAATTGCTCTAGCAACTCTCCTAATTAAGCTAAAATGATGGGAGAGGTGTCATTTTGCAGCATTTCCCAAGAGCTTTCCTATGATAACACAATATGGGTTTGAGATGAAAAATTGTTTTTCAAATTTAAATTAAAATTAAAATTTTTAATTTATCAAAAAGCACACAGGGTTTCCGATAGCGTGCGCAGACGCGCATTTCGCGCAAAGAAGTTTGAATTCGCGCAAGAAAAATAAAGTGATGCGCGAAACGGGCGCGCGCAGAAAGATTTCAATCGTGAGCTATTAGCATGGAAAATCTACGAAGACGATGCCGTTTCAGATCACTTGTGCCGATTTCACGCCCTCACGGTACAATCCTATTGTTCGTCACATGTGCCGATTTCATGTAGTCACGGTACAATCCCAGTATTTCCCTTCCGGTCGTATAAAAACGGATTACGTGATAATCCGCGTAGAGTGCAACGAGACGAAAGCCCATGCGCTGCTAAGGGTGCCAACCATTACGGTTTCGGCCACATGATTACCGAATTACGGACAGGTTGGAAGAATTGCGGATTTCAATGCATTTCGTAAATGTTCTGAATTGTGTGTCCTTTTTTGTTAAAATCACGGTTTAAACTGCGATCGCATTTTGCGAATATATTTATAGTTTTGTTCGCGCAAATGCGAAAACTATTAATGGTCCCGTTTCTAAGAAAGCGCCTTTGAAATTCAGATATTGGATACATCGGCAAAGCCAATATCGGACGGATATGGGGTGAAGAACGGCAAGAGGATATTGGATGCACTGGCAAAGCCGATATCGGGTGAAGAATGACAAGGTGATATTACATAATATGTCGGAAAAGCCGATATCGGTGCAATGACGTCTACACACCTGCCAAGTATTCCGGATTTCCCGAGAGTTTTACGGAGTTTTGGGTAGTTTTATGGTCGGAAGATAGTTTCTTCCGGATTTTCGCCAAAATGGTTCGTGATTTTTTATTTTTTTTACTGATGCAGGGTTCCTACTCAAAAGTAGAAAAAAATTCCCTGACTTTTCCAGGTTTTCCAGGTGGTCCTGAGAGTTTTTCCAGAGCGGCAAATCAAATCACATTGCGACAAATTGTTGCATTTCCTTACATTCTTGCGTTCCTTATGAAAGCATACATTTGTTAATTCTTTAAATAACTGTCCTTTATACAATTACCTGCTTTTTTTAATAACAATTAAATGCATGAGGCATATTATTTTTGGTACCGTTGGTTCAAATATTCTTTAAAACATGTAAACCATGTATTTACATGTTTTAAAGAATATTTGAACAAAGACTTAATTTAAATTCTACATATAATGAAATATTTCAATCGATTAGGTGAAATTATACAACTGATTTATCTGTATTTTAAGTGCACACAAGTATATAAATAACATTTTAAACGACTCATAACATTTAGAGTTCCAGTTAGGTTTAAAAATGCAAGCTGGGGGAATTGTGACTGAAGAGAATAAATTGACCTTAAATGATACAATGCTGAAGCTTTAAATCCTTTAAGTGCTTATTTTACATAAATATTAAACAACACAGAAACGTCTGCTGAAATTGAAGTCTAATGGGAATGATAAAATGGTGAGTGTCTGACAGAGTCTCTTAACATTTTGTTAGAGCGGTTCTATCAAATCGATCTACCAATTTGTATTTTCTATTGGAATTTACTTAGAATCTTTAAAGACAAAGCAAAGTAAAACAGTTATTAAAAAATTAAAAAAAAAAAAGAAGAAAGAGAGAACAGAAATCGTGACAGCATTTCTGCGTCTGAGGAAAAACGTGTGTCAGTACCATCCCAACAATTTCTAGCAATCAGGGAAAATACTGCAGTCATTTAAAAATCAAAATTGTAATTATTTTAGCTAATGTTAGTTCTTGCACTTGGCAATGAGAAAATCGAATCTATGCTATTTCAGAGGGGCCAACCTCTAGCAGAACACATCAGTAATCAATAGGGGATTTTACAGTAATGTTTCAGTAATGTAACACACCACTTTTTTTCAAAGTTAAGGACAATATTATAGTATTACTGTGTAACCTGTAATACTTGTATGAGGTGCCTATCGGTAATCACCATACGAAGCCTCATCGCTAATGCGTGGAATGGGTATTTCATGAGAAATTAATGCGTGAAATGTGTAATAACTTTATATGTTTATACTATCCTCACAAAAAAATACGAAATTAAACTATCAATATTGTACTTACCTCATGTCATTGCTGACATAAAAACTCCCTTGTTGCTTGTTTTGCAGTGGTATATTCTTTTTCAGAAAACTTTTTATAACACAGCTCACCTGAGGAAAATGCTTTACTTTTCTGTATAAGAAGGGCACTTAATGTTTTGGTGCTCATTGTTGGGTAGAAGTATGCGAGGTTTTTCCTTACTATACTAAATATTCTCTACGTAGAGGAATTGCTGTGAGGGATAGTCAATATTGCCAACATTAGTTTAGGCAATGCAGAATACTTGGGAAGGCCAGATGAATCCTTCATCTTAGATATTTCATTTCATTCCATGCCACATCTGCTCAAGGATATCCAGCTTCATCAATATCAAAGTCTGGGAACATAGCATGAAAGAAGCGACCAGCATGATCACAGATTGCTATAGGTAGGTTATGCTCCACAACGATTGCAGTAAACAGCAATTCAGCGTTTATCACGCTATTTTCATTCTTTTTTGCAAAAAAATTATCCAAAGGCTTTGATTGAATCTTTAATTTTACACAATCCTGGTGTTTGTTTTAACTGGATATGCCTTCAGCAATCATCTCATCTCATCTCGTCCTACATGGGCTACTGATTACTCTCATATTAGAAGGCACGCAAGGAAACCTTTATTTCAGCATTTTCCATTTCCTTGCTCAAGATTTGGGAGAAAGATTTGGATGTTCCTGGAGAAACCTCTTTGCATATTTATTTGTTTCAGAAACGATAATTCCAAGGATGAAATTGGTAAAAAACAAGTAAAAATATGCAATAGGTGCCACATCAGTTGCAGGAGCATGTTTGGGCCCCTGCATCTCATGAAAATCAAAAGGATGCTGAGGTTGTTCATCACTTCCCTCTATTACATCCTCCCATTCACTTTCAGAACTTTCATGATCTGAAGATTCACTATGAAGATCTTCACCTTCTGAAGAAGATATGGTGTGCGTGGCACTGTGGCTAGTTTTCTGGCTTGATGTTGCTTGGCTAATATCACTCTCAGATGATTCAAAATCATCACCATCACTTGGCAAACTTTCACTCTCACTACAAGCCATTTCAAATAACCTTAGAAAAAATTTTCACACAGTAGGAAAAAGCACGTCTGCTAGTCTGAGGAACACGCTGTCAATAAAGTCATCCTCTGCTAACACGAGTTTGGAAAAAGAGGGGGATTCGTAATTCACGGAGTTTTGCGATTGTGTCTGTTTGTTTAGGAAAAAGAAATGAATAATGTGAAGAGCTTCTAGTAATAAAACACCGCACTTCGTTCTCCCGCGCGGTGAAAGTCCTCAAGAAATATAAACATCCGTCATCGCGGGACCCCGACCACGCGTTGCGACGAGTTGATCGTTATTGCACTTCGAACGGGGCTCGAAAAAGTGATTTCCGACAGTTCGACGTCTTATAATACACCAACAATTCTAAGTGAACAGCCCTGCCTCAACTGCAGTAGGAAACGTTTTGGCCTGTCACACGGAGAAATTGCGTGGGGAACCGATAGCAAGCGCAAACTCTTTTACGATGACACGGCATATTACCCGTAATTTTCGTCGTATTATCCGCAGACCGCAAAATTCACATAAAAAAAAAATCATTCGTATAATCCGCAGACTGTGACATTTAGGAAAAAAAATCGCCGTATAATCCGCACATCATAGATGTTGAATCAGAAGCGGAATTTCCGACAGAAAAATCGGTCACATAAACACATCGCTCTTTCCACGTTCCAGAAACACATAGCAACCGAAAAATTGTTTTCAGCCGCCGCCGGGGAATTGAGCCGCGGACCTCTCGATATCTAACCGAGCGCGTTAGCTTTACACCACGGTGGCCAACAATCCACGGTGCTGTGTGTATTTTTAAGTCAGCTTCTGACATCATAAATCCGTAAGATGGGCTCAGCTACTGAGACGTCTCCATCTGGTGAGTATTAACGGCACTGGTTATATATATATTATAGCAGTTAATTCCAAAGGGCGAGATCCAAGGTGAAAATCCTCGAAATACGTGGCGTCAGTAAATAAATAAATACGTCGCTCTTTCCACGTTCCAGAAACACATGAGTCCGAAGAAGTAAGAGAAAAAAAAAACCTATTTTATTAAAATGAAGAAATTCATTTTTAAAGGTTACTGTTTTATATTTTTATCTCCGAACAGATAAAGGGTGTGGCATCCATAGATCACGCCGATGTAGCTCCAGAGTATTGCATTACACTGCCAATGACGAAAGGCTGATACAGAACAAGTCGTAGAAATACCGTATGTACTCGCGTATAAGGCGAAAATTTTTGGAGGAATTCCTGCTTTCAGAGTTGAGAGATCGTCTTATACGTGGGCCAATAAAAAACCCGTGAATTCTCCCGCGGAATTTACCAACGGATTTGTTTACGTTTTAGATCGCGACACAGAGGCTTTCCGTATGTTGCTGCAAGATTGTGTTCTGACCTCAAAACTATAGCGCAGTGACATTATAATATCCTCAATTCTGTCCACCACTTCAAGTTTAAATTCGGCAGTGTAACTGAAACGTTTCCTTTTCAGAGACATCATGATTAGCAATGAAGGAAAACAGCAGCAGCGACGTTCGCCAAAACAACGAAAGCAAACTAGATACAAGGTCGCGCACATGAAATCCGAAAGGAGAAACGCATAGGTTCGTGCAGCAAGCGCTGTGCGTACTTCTTTGGCTTTTTGCCAAAAACAGAGCCGGCACGACAGTCAGAGCTCTCCTCAACGATAACAAAATGACCCCTGCCGTCCCTCCCCACAACTATCCCGATCTTTCATTACGACATTCCTCCCCCTCCTCCCCGCTCCGTACAAACTCCTGAACTGAGGAAAATTCTTCCGAGGGAGTTCCTTTTCCAATTATTACACCTTTCCCTGCACAATCACGCTGCAGATTTTTTTTAAATCGGAAGGTCTTATATTTTTTTTATTTTTTTTTTAAATCGGCGTGTTAACCGCATCGGTGTATAATCCGCAAAACCTATAATTTTAACTTTTTTAGCAGATAATCCGCGGATTATACGACGAAAATTACGGTACCATTCTTCCGATAATATCGCTGTTTGACGATATGATTCATGGACATTCCATTTCAAAACGATATGATTGATAAATGATATGATCATTGAGACACCGAAATCCGCAGTCTGATTCGGAAAATATGCGGATCAAAATCGAAGGCCGAGAAATCGGCAGCGTCGCACTAAAAGGGTTTAACAAAAAAGGATACAAAATTGAGATTCTCCAAAACACACTGAATTCCGTAATTCTTCCAACCTGTCCGCCGTAATTCCGTAATCTGACAGTCGAAACCGTAATAATTACGGACAATTCGTAATAGTTGGCACCTCTGCTATTTGCTTCTAAATAACGCAGCATAGGATATTTAGACACTGTGCTGTTAAATTTCATAACCAATAAGCTGGCACACAGAGATCCTAATGCCATAACGGCAAAAAAATTAAACCCAGGGATAAAGAAAAAATAATGGAAGCAACAAGTGGGGAAAACTAACAGTTAATACGGAATACCATTTTGCCTGAGAGGCTACAATTCATATTAGTACTTCCAAAATCCGGAAGTCTTAAAATTGATTGGCTACGTTTGTGACGCAAACATTAGTACTGAACTTTTCTCGCAGGTCACAGTCATTTCCACGCTACGTCAAATAACTTGTACGGGAAACAATTAGAGGAAGTTTTGTGTGCATGTGTGCTCATAAAATCCTCCTAACACTTTTTTGTCAACATAATTTATCATCCTGCGGCGAGTGGCATGTTTATACTTAACAATATCTTTACGAAGGGCAATACATTTGTGCGATGTTGATCAGGCAAAGTGCGAGAAAGGTCTGGAGCCCACTCAGGTCATTTGCAGTAACTCCCCACAAATAACGTCATCCAAAACAGAGACAGAGGCTTTAGCGCCAGCACTGACAAACCTGAAACCAATAAATAGAGCACACGCACGGCAAAGATTTTCATCAGTAGTAACTAGGTAGATTTTTTTTTTTTTTTTTTTTTTTTCGGCAATGTGAGGGTAAAGATGTGAAATGAATAATTTATGCAAATCTTGTAAGGTGCAGCAACGCAAGAAGAATTTACGATTACAAGAAAATTTCTACCCCGTCTAACTTTTGTTCTCGCAATTTTTTTCCTATGTGTAAGCTGAAACCTTGGGAAAAATTACGAGAGAATGATGAATTTTATATTTCTCATTTTAAATAACGGAGATATTTGCGTTTTTACGGAAAACGGTTCTACTATGCACAAAAATTCAAAAAATAATATCTTCTAATTATCAGAAACCAAAAAAATTGAAACTTTCAGGAGTTTTTTATAACTTGGAGGCAGCTACCCGTAAAAAAAATTAAAAAAATCGCACGAATCGGAGATGTGTTGGTGGAAAATTATTTCAATATCTGACGATTTTGCGTGGAATGACCCAGATGTGAAAATCTATGGTTCCGGGCGTCGGACAACCCTATTTTTCGCAACCAGCCAGCTCTTGCAGTAATTGGAATATCGTCTTAAAATAGCTATAAATAAATTTCTTCATGCATTATGAAATAGAAATATGACAGAATAAAAAAAATCTCTTTCCGGCCGTAAAACCGGAAGACAACAAATCTAGAAAACGGCCGTGAAATCTGGGAAATATGGTAGGTATGCAATAATACCAGCTTCATTGCATGGTATTTTTCATATATTTTTTGTCAAAATACTCGTAAGTACTATGAAAAAAATAAATCTTACCCCCTCTTTGAAGAATCTTCCTATTTCATAATATTTTCCCTGTTCTAACATTTGAAGGTACATACTTTTCCAACTATACCAATTCTGCTACAGAATTACGAAAGCGAAGCTTGAGTTCGTAAGTGATACGAACCTTTTTCAAAATAAATTAGGTGCCCTCAATTTGCAACATTCATCCACACTGCTGTTGAAGGGGAAAGGGGGGGGATTTATTAGGATGACCAACATCCGGCAAAATAAAATGTTTTTGTACGGTTTGATAAGACACGTAGAACATGCAAAGGGGGGGGGGGGGAAAGCTCAACTTCTAAAGTTTCCAATGAATTTCGGCGAAATTTGAAATGGAACGTTATTTTCATATATCTTGCCCACTGTAAAAATTTCAGTCGGTTATTTAAAAAATTGAGGAAAAAGCTTCTTCATAATTTTTTTCCCAGTCTACGCAGAGAACCGGGGCACCTACTCAGGAACAAATGACTGCCTCTCTTCGCGAACACCAGCAGATAAGAGCCTGCGAAATGGGTGTGTGATTAATGGCTTTCTTTCACGCTTTGACGTGTATGTTTGTTCGGTTGTAGTTTAGATCATCTGGAGACGGGGAAACCGCAAAGAGACGCACTCTCCTGCACAGCTGCACTTTAATCGGTGGGTAGGTTACGGAGTTGCCTCGAAGGATAAAACAACTCGGAATTATTTTAAAACTTAACAATACAGAAATATATTTTACAAAAGTCTGAAACAAAATATTTTTCTGGCAAAATAAAAAATTCCCTGCCTTTATAGTTTCCTGAAAAAAAATTCCCTGATTTTTACGGAAAAACACAATTTTCCCTGAGTTTTCCCTGATTTTTGGAACAATTTTCAAATTCCTGAGAATTCCCGGTTTTCCAGGTTGCGTGGGAACCCTGTGATGGAACTTGATATCGTTGTTATTGTCCCTTAGTGTAAACTCCTGCTTTGGTTTTACTATGATCTCATAGCGACTGAACCTTATGTTATCTCATGTTTCTAGCTGGGAGCGATCGCACACACCCCCTCCTGCCAATCCTTCCAAACTTGCTCTCCCTCAGTGTTGGAATAGCTGCGCTAATTGCGCCAAAGTGCGAAATTTTTTTTAATTCTGCGCCATGCAGAGTTCCCCAAAATGCGTAATTACGCGTCTAGTACGCATCAAAAAGTGTGTTTACGCATCGAAATTTTACCAATGCTTTAGTAAAAATACGCATCGGGACGGTATTTCGTCTTTCAAAAACGGAAGTAAACGAAATAAAGATTTCCATAATCGTAATTTCTTTTTCCTGCGATGTTGCCTCTGTCCAGTATTGTTGTTATATGTACATCACTTTATTCCAAAAATATTTGTATTTCAGTTGGAAAATGTACGGAAAATTTCCGAAAACGGAAATTCAACGGCGCAAAAATTTCCCTGTAATCTTCAGGCATGAGCGTGCAACAGCTTCGAGAAATTTCTCCTTTTCCGTCATAAATCGGAGTTTTCCTCGAGATCGATGCATAACTGAACAGAAATTTCGGGGCAATTGGTAGCGGAGGAGAATGTTTTTCGCTGGAAACTTTCGAAAACGGAAGTTTCGTCTTTCAAAACTTTCGAAAACTTAAGTTAGACGCAGTGAAGATTTCTCTCATAATCGTAATTTTATTTTTCACGTGATGTTTCGTCTGCATAGTATTGTTGTTAAATATCATTTTATTTTATAAATATTTGTATTTCAGCTTCAAAATGGAGGGAAACTGTCCGAAAACGAAAATTGGACGTATCAAAGATTTCTCCCCTAAATATATCCCCCTCCGCCCCCCAACGATGTCTTGAACATGTATCCTGTATTCTTAAATATTCCCCTATCCCCCAAATTAAGGTTTGCATTTCAGCTTGACAAAGAGAGGGTGGGGGGAAATAAAGATTTTTCCCGTTATCGTAATTCTTTTTCATGAAAACGAAAGAGAAGAAGCTGAAAATTTGTAAGAATTGATGCATGGTGTTCAAAAGTATTCATATTCTCGAAGTTACACTATTCATCCTTTATCTAAAATAGCGCTATCGTGCCTTCGTGATGGATAAAATTGCCATCCAATGGCATTAAAAAAACAAGTCATTGTCTTGTCATTGCTTAAACGAAATCAAGTTATTTCTAAAATTGCATCATTCAATTTAAAAAAAAAATTCAAAACCTTGAAAATCTTCACAATTTCTGAAATCCATCTATGAGTGACTGATAATCATAAATTAACAGTTCTGGTACTGTCTCAAATCTTCTTGATTTTATAATAAATCTTGATTTTTGCAAGCAATCTTCTTGATTTAGGAATTTGGGGGGGGGAGGGCAATTGTGGTAACATACTTTGATAATCATTGCAAGCGAGTGAGATGCATGCTGCTCTCTTTGCCATGCCTAGAAACAAGTTCAACAGGTGAAAATATTGCCAAACTTGTGTCTGAAGAATTTCAGTATCTTGGTATTCCGTGGATGAACTGTCTTGCCTTATGTGATAAGACTTCTGTTATGGTGGGGAGAAAAATTGGTGACTCTCTGAAAAAAATAGTGTCTCACTCTCTAAAAATGAAACTCATTAACAAGGTTTGTTAATCTTATTTTATACTTAAATACTAATTTTTTTTGTAAATATTTCTTTATTTGCATTAAATAATTAACTGTAATTAAAAAAAGAGAAACCTAAAATATATAATTTTATTATTTATAAAGTGTAAATACGCGAAGCTGAACGCGCATTGATGTCCCGGTTTTTTTATTTTGAAAAGTTGGCAGCTCTGATATTTGTTCTTACTACACTGCCGGACAATTGCTAAGGACGGATGACAATAGCAACGATAGCAACCATAAAATGGAAGGCAGGAAAATGTGGAATTTAGCATAAGTGCGGGATACAGTAAGACGTGTTGTGCGTATGCAAATGCCGAACTTGTTCGTGACGTCATAGCGCTGATAAGAGATATAAAGGATTTGATGCGTATTGACCGTTGTTGTTCAAATGCAAAGTTGAAAGGGAAAGAATCAATTGACGAACTTACAATTTTCAGTATGTCTTCCCGACATCACCTAGATGATTTTACACATGGCCGTATTATTGGCAAGATTGAAGAAGGGCCAAAAATAACACATGTTGCCAGGGAGTTCGACGTCAGCCCCAGTGTTGTTTCAAGGCTTTGGAAATCATTTCAAACAAATGGAGAGTGTAGCAAACGTCACGAGGGAGGTCGTGTTCACAGTACAACACCTACAGAAGATCGGTACATAGTGCTATCAACAAAAAGACACCGGCGCAGCACAGCTAGTGAGGTAGCAAATCAGTTTATGGCTGCAACTGGCAAGCGGATCTCCCGAAAAACTGTCGCCAGACGTTTGCATGAAGGAGGACTATATGCCCGCCCGTCCTGTTGTGTGCATCCCATTGTCCAGATGTCGCCGTACCGCCCGTTTGCAATGGTGCCATCAACATCGCAATTGGACTGATAACGACTGGTCTGCTGTCCTCTTCTCAGATGAGAGTAGATACAGTCTATCGTCTGATTGTCGACGACAACTGATCTCGCGTGATAGTGGTACTGCATATTGTCCAGCAAACATACAGGAAAAGGACCGATATCCGACATGTAGTGTCATGGTATGGGCTAGCATCATGATCAATGGCCGTACGTCCCTCTATGTGCTTCCAACTGGGACTATGACTTGCCAACGATACATTAATGATGTTCTGCTACCTCATGTTCGCATGTTCCGTGGTGCTGTCGGTGATAGATTCATTTTCATGGACGACAACGCAACATGTCATTGAACAGTTGCTGTCCAGGAGTGTCTTGAGAGTGAGGATATTCAACGCCTCATATGGGCAGCACGTTCTTCAGATCTGAATCCCATTGAAAATGTGTGGGATGCTTTGGGGAGGACTCCAATAAACAAGGACACCCTCATCTGTGCACTGACAGAGGAATGGGATAAATTACCCCAACAGCTGCTTGATAATGTTGTGCAAAGCATGACACGACGTGTGAAATCTTTCATCGCCCTCCATGGTGGCCATATCCCGTATTGACATCTTACGCCGGAATGCCTGCGGACGCTAATTGCATTTTTTTCACGTTTACATATTCTGCACAAAATGGCCTGTTTGTCCCTTGAACACGTTCCAAAGCCTTCTGGATTTCGGAGCACAATAAATTGTCTTTCTTGTAATGTCCTGGCATTCTGACATTATTTTATTTCACTTGGCATCCAACCACACTTACTTTTTTATGCGCTATATAGCCATTTATGATCCGTCCTTAGCAATTGTCCAGCAGTGTATAACACAATGGAAAAGTTCCTCATTAGAAAGAAGAAGCGTTCTACTGACGATTCTGCAAGTTCGGCATTGAGTGCTACGATTTTAAACAGTGAAATATTTCCTGAGAAATGGAGTGAGGCTGTTCCTGCTGTACCTCCAACTAAATTGAAAAAAATCTTAACTTTCAAGAGAAATGGCGCAAAATGTACTACTGGCTTGAAGTCGAAACCGGCGAAAATGATACAGTGTTAAAGTGTTAAATCATACAGTGTTAAAGTGATTTTTTGTTTGACGTTGAAAAGGTCCCTATGTTTAATTTATTATTCATTGTTGTGAAAGGAGCCAATTCGCTCAAACGCTTTTGGGATGGGAGGTAAATATCCCCATTGGTGTCATGCAAATTTGTTTTGAAGTTGTTAGAACACTTCAAAGATTTTGAAGATTTGAAATGCCTGTTGAGTGAATATCCATATATATTTATTCTGCTAAAAAATAGCTATGCTAGTTTTAAATTTGCAGATGTTGCAGAACTTTTCATCTGCAGGTATAAAGATGTGTATCCAAGCACAGTGTTGTATGAAATTGCTTTGGTTGTGCCGATAAGTTCTGCATTAGTAGAGCATATCAGCAGCAAATGCAACACTAAGCTTTCCATTTCACAAAGCTGCTGAAATATTTAATAACAAAATTAGAAGATATGTATAAAATATTTATACTATTTTTGTGTTTGTTCATTTTTTATCCCCATAATGTAGTATTTTTCTCTAAGTTTATGATTGTTTAAAATTCCCCCTGATTTTTCAAAATCACCCCCAGAAAAAAAGCCTGGGGGACATTTTCCCCACTGATTCTGGAACCCAGGCGAGAACCCTGGCACATCTTAAAAAATTTTCAAAAAATTATATACAACCCTTTACATTATTGTTACCTAATTCCCTAAGTATGAAAGTGGGACTGTCATGGGTTCACACCTTTATAAAATTTCAAAAATACATATTTCACTACAAAAATGACATTTTTGTAAAATTTATAGATTTAAACGGAAATATACATAACTTACCCGTAAATAAATCTTCACTTTTTCATAAATTTATTTGTAATATATTTAAAATGTAACTAGTGACTATGACTGACAGGGTGATTATTCTATTAGAACTACTAAAAATATAAGTATTTTATGAATACAATTGTAATTTGATAGCCATAATTATTAAAAGTTTTGAGTATATATAAAAAGTACAAATTGGGATAAAAAAATTCTAATTGTTTATTCCAACTATCATAAATAGCAAATTGTAATTTTATTGGATCTGCTCAGACCTAGCTATGCCAGTCCAGGGTCAACCCACATGTCGGGAACTGCCTGAGTCTGGAGCTGTTATGACTCAACTGGTTTAAACCACTTTAAACCTGTTCCAACTGGTTTAAACCACAGGCAGACTGTGGTCTAAATCAGTCTTCATACTGATTTAGTGGCAGTTGGGTGTGTATGTTGTTGGTGATTAATGTGGTGGTATAAGTTTCTTTTTTAAATGTTAATATTTTGTGAGGTGCTGGTATTGTGAAAAAAAATATTTTCAAATTATTTGAATAAAGCTCATGTTGAGAAATGGCTTCCTAGTTTAATTGAATTAACAATCTAAAGCAACTTTTATGGGAACTTTACTAGGAAATTTTTTCATTAATAGCAAATTTTCGGAGAAAACTCTTCTCCTTCTTCAGGCTGTCTTGTTGTTGTCACTTTTTACTTGTCACTATCATGGTTACGGTTTACCTTGACGGTTACGGTTAACCTTGACGGTTTAGGTTATTTTTCAACAAATCCTGCCAGATGTTAGGCAGGGAAAATCCTTTGCAGTCATTGATGATGGAATTTTGATTTTTCTCAATCTCTATTCCTTCTTTCAGTTTTCTTTTTGGAAATTGCTTTGGAAACTGATTACTTTAAGGGAATTCCAATCCATGCTGTGCCCAGTTTCTCTAACATGCCTATCTAATCCAGTCTTGTTGGAGCAATTTTTTATAGCTGCTTTATGCTCAGCTATACGAGTTTCTAGTCTGCGACCTGTTTCACCTATGTAAGATAGTCCACAACTACAATTTACTTCATAAACTACTCCTTGCATTTTTAAAATATCTTCTTCTCTTTGAACTATTTTAGGGAAAATTTTTTTAACTTTGTTCTCTAAAATTGAAGCTAGCCTAATATTGTATTTCTTACTAATTCTCTTTAAAGCCTCAAATAAACCTTTGTGATAAGAAATTTTTCTAGTGAATTTTATTTGTTGTTTTTGTTGGTTCTTCGTACCATTAAAATTCAGAAGCTTCTCAATTTCTTCTTTAGGATAGTTATTCTCTGCAAGTATGACTTTAAGCTCTTCTTTATGGGCTTCTTTTTTATCTGCAGTAGAAACTATTTTATTAATTTTTCTAAAAACTGACTTGCTACATTTTTCTTAATAGAAACTGGATGATAGGAATTGAAATCCAGTAGTCTTTTAGTATTCATTGGTTTTTTATACCAACTAGTGAGGAATTTTTCATCTTCATAATAGATACTAATATCTAAGAAGTTTATTCTTCTTTCTTTTGAAGTTTGATAGTGAACTTAAGGGAATCATCTAATTCATTGAATGAGTCTAGAATTCTTTCTGGAACAATTTCTGTGCTATCTATTATAAATAAGATGTCATCCATGTATCTGCTATATAAGCAGAAGTATGTGGGTTGTACTAGTATCTTTTCTTCTAGTTTTCCCACATAATAGTTAGCTAAGAGTGGGGAGCCCATAGCTAGCCCCGATTTTTGAATGAAAAAAGTTTTCCCAAATTGAAAGTAGTTGTTCTGCAAAGAGAAAGTAAGCATTTCAAAAATTCCTACTAATATGTTTTTTTCCTTGTTGTGAAAAACTATTAGGTCTGCCAAGTCTTCCGCTATAAAGTCTCTAAGTTGATCTATATTAATGTGAGTATACATAGACACTATATCTAAACTACCCATAATAGGAGAATCTAATTTAGGAAGAAGTTCTAGTTTGTTTGTTTTTTAGCTGAATTGAGTTTTTAATCAAGTTAGGTGGCTCTTTTAAAAGATTCTGAAGGTGTGACTTTAAAAAATATAGTTTAGATTTGAAAGAATAGAGTTTTTTGAGTCTATTATTGGTCTAATTGGTTGGTGTTCTTTATGCAGTTTGACTATTCCATATATTTGAGGTAATCTGAACTGTAATTTTGAGAATTGTTTATAGTTTTCTGGAAGCTGGTTTTTCTTTTTTGAAGTGAAATAAGCTTAAAGACTTTTTTAATCAAATCTGGTAGTGGGTTTTCTTTTACTTCTTCATACATAGGTTTTTTAGTTTTTCCATCTTTTCTAGATAATCTTTCTTATCCATAATAGTAATCAACTTACTTTTGTCTGTTTTCACAGCAACTACACTTTCATTTTTTCTGAAATCTTTAAGAGCTTTTAATTGACTATTATCAAAATTTTTTTGAGGTTTCCTTACTTGCTTCTGGAATTTTGTAAGGCTATTGTAGTAATATTTTCTGAGGAGGTCTGCTTTAATTTGGTCCTCTTTTTCTAAAGTGCTGCAGATGCTTTCCAATTCAATTACCAATTTTTCTGGATTTATTTTTTTCTTTGGATAGATTGAAATTATTTCCTTTATTTATCACTTGTAATAATTCTTGGCTAACTCCAGTAACAGTGTTGTCCTTTACATGACTAAGAACTGCAGTTTTTTTGTTCCTGAAAAATTGCAAGGTAATTAACTTTATTCCAAATTCATTTAGACTTAGAAAATCATTTAAAGATTTACTTTCAGCCAACTTCGTAAGAAAAATAGAGCAAAAAACGTTAAAAAGAAGTATTGAAGCAAAATATAAAAATGTTGCTTATTATAAAAAAGTAAAAGTAGAAAATGAAAAGAAAATTTCTGGAATCTTAAGGGATACAGTAAAAGCAGAATTGGATGACTGGCTAAAAATTGGAGTAAGAAACAAAAATAAGAAATTTGTTAAAAAGCTGAACCTTAAAGAAGAGAAATTTTTGAAGAAAAACTATTCCAATAAAAACAAAAAAAACTGCAGTTCTTAGTCATGTAAAGGACAACACTGCTACTGGAGTTAGCCAAGAATTATTACAAGTGATAAATAAAGGAAATAATTTCAATCTATCCAAAGAAAAAATAAATCCAGAAAAATTGGTAATTGAATTGGAAAGCATCTGCAGCACTTTAGAAAAAGAGGACCAAATTAAAGCAGACCTCCTCAGAAAATATTACTACAATAGCCTTACAAAATTCCAGAAGCAAGTAAGGAAACCTCAAAAAATTTTGATAATAGTCAATTAAAAGCTCTTAAAGATTTCAGAAAAAATGAAAGTGTAGTCGCTGTGAAAACAGACAAAAGTAAGTTGATTACTATTATGGATAAGAAAGATTATCTAGAAAAGATGGAAGAAGAACTAAAAAACTTATGTATGAAGAAGTAAAAGAAAACCCACTACCAGATTTGATTAAAAAGTCTCTAAGCTTATTTCACTTCAAAAAAAGAAAAACCAGCTTCCAGAAAACTATAAACAATTCTCAAAATACCTCAAATATATGGAATAGTCAAACTGCATAAAGAACACCAACCAATTAGACCAATAATAGACTCAAAAAACTCTATTCTTTCAAATCTAAACTATTTTTTAAAGTCACACCTTCAGAATCCTTTAAAAGAGCCACCTAACTTGATTAAAAACTCAATGCAGCTAAAAGAAAAACTAGAACTTCTTCCTAAATTAGATTCTCCTATTATGGGTAGTTTAGATATAGTGTCTATGTATACTCACATTAATATAGATCAACTTATAGACTTTATAGCGGAAGACTTGGCAGACCTAATAGTTTTTCACAACAAGGAAAAAAACATATTAGTAGGAATTTTTGAAATGCTTACTTTCTCTTTGCAGAACAACTACTTTCAATTTGGGAAAACTTTTTTATTCAAAAATCGGGGCTAGCTATGGGCTCCCCACTCTTAGCTAACTATAATGTGGGAAAACTAGAAGAAAAGATACTAGTACAACCCACATACTTCTGCTTATATAGCAGATACATGGATGACATCTTATTTATAATAGATAGCTCAGAAATTGTTCCAGAAAGAATTCTAGACTCATTTAATGAATTAGATGATTCCCTTAAGTTCACTATCAAACTTCAAAAAGAAAGAAGAATAAACTTCTTAGATATTACTATCTATTATGAAGATGAAAAATTCCTCACTAGTTGGTATAAAAAACCAATGAATACTAAAAGACTACTGGATTTCAATTCTTATCATCCAGTTTCTATTAAGAAAAATGTAGCAAGTCAGTTTTTAGAAAAAATTAATAAAATAGTTTCTACTGCAGATAAAAAAGAAGCCCATAAAGAAGAGCTTAAAGTCATACTTGCAGAGAATAACTATCCTAAAGAAAAAATTGAGAAGCTTCTGAATTTTAATGGTACGAAGAACCCACAAAAGCAACAAGTAAAATTCACTAGAAAAATTTCTTATCACAAAGGTTTATTTGAGTCTTTAAAGAGAATTAGTAAGAAATACAATATTAGGCTAGCTCCAAGTTTAGAGAACAAAGTTAAAAAAATTTTCCCTAAAATAGTTCAAAGAGAAGAAGATATTTTAAAAATGCAAGGAGTAGTTTATGAAGTAAATTGTAGTTGTGGACTATCTTACATAGGTGAAACAGGTCGCAGACTAGAAACTCGTATAGCTGAGCATAAAGCAGCTATAAAAAATTGCTCCAACAAGACTGGATTAGATAGGCATGTTAGAGAAACTGGGCACAGCATGGATTGGAATTCCCTTAAAGTAATCAGTTTCCAAAGCAATTTCCAAAAAAGAAAACTGAAAGAAGGAATAGAGATTGAGAAAAATCAAAATTCCATCATTAATGACTGCAAAGGATTTTCCCTGCCTAACATCTGGCAGGATTTGTTGAAAAATAACCTAAACCGTCAAGGGTAACCGTAACCGTCAAGGTAAACCGTAACCATGATAGTGACAAGTAAAAAGTGACAACAACAAGACAGCCTGAAGAAGGAGAAGAGTTTTCTCCAAAAATTTGCTATTAATGAAAAAATTTCCTAGTAAAATTCCCATAAAAGTTGCATTACATTATTAATATTTTCAAAGTTGTTACTCATTATTTCAGTATATCTTCTTAGTGTTCTCTTCAGAAACATTTTTAAATTTTAACTGAGATCTGTGTGATATTATACAATGGAGAAAGAAAGATATCGGACACTACAATGTTGCAATCCTTTAAAAAAACAATCATTCTGAGAAAAACACAAAGAGACTAAGAAATGTGCCTGAATGGATGTGTGTGATATGTTTCCTCATATGCTGCCAAAGATATCAAAAATTTTTGATAATTGTAGGAAGCATATTGGTTCATTGAAAAATATACAAGAAAATAATTTTTGCAGTTCGGATGATGATGATGATGATGATGATGCAAGCTATGATCCTCCACCTTCAGCTGCTCTGGAGGCACTAAATACGTCTATTCAGAAATTAAGAGAGTCCCCTGTATGTAGTACAAATCTGTAGGTGAAGCAGTATTCAACCAAAAAATTTAAAAACATTGGGTTAGCACTTAAAAAACAACTATTTGCTAATGCAGAAGATTCCTCAGAAAATGAATGTGAGTCACTGGAACAATCTGTCATAGGTAATTTGAAAACTAGCTTTTCTTCAAGTAGTAGGAAAAAGAAAGTAATGCTACTAACTTGTTTGCCTGAATCTTGGAGTATAAAAAAGATAATGCATGAATTCAATGCTCCTAACTACATAACATGGTACGCCAGGCAAAATGGTGTTTGAAGGAAAGAGGTATATTAGAAAGTCCTGACCAAAAACCGGAAAAGAACCTTTCACAAGAAGTTGTGCGAACAGTACGTTCTTTTTATGAAAATGATGAAATAAGTATGATTAACTTCTCTACTTATGTTTCTATGAAATTAAATGGGTGAATGTTTTTTTTTTGTTTCTAATGAGAGACCCCTCACCCATTAACTTCATAAAAACAGATGCAGAGCAGTTACTGCATAGGATCATTAGATTGACTGCAATATTGCATATGCTTTTGTTCCAAAATGATTGATTTTTTGATAATTCATTTTCAGTGCTGTAATATCATTACTCTTACTATCTTAATTTACACATACATAATTTATTTTCAAGAGGCCATTGAAGTTAGATGTCTGATTTCTTTAATAATATTTAAAACAAAGGGACAAAAGCTAGGATATATAAACATAAAGTGGCACTAACAATGTTGATACAGTTTACCGCTGATATATACTGTGTCTGATCTTCCCATCAGAGGTATCTAGCATTTTAAGGATCAAAATCTTCAACTGAAGGGCCATTGCATCTAATCAAGTCAGTAAATCATTAAGTCATTAAAGTGTCACTATTCAGACATGCCCAATTACTCGTTTTTAAGTGTGGCTTTTCATTGCTGAAAAGCCACACTTACAAGGAGCAGTAGTACTACATGGCATTTGATGTAGCAGCTGCATCATCTTAAAAACATTGCCGTAACAGTTTGTTTCTTTTTGTCCAGCATATATGCGGCTAAACAGAGATTCAAAGATAATTCTTTTACCTGTAGATGACATTATACTTTGTGCAAGGTATACCATAGCAAAGGTTGGCATGGCAAAGATCAAATATACCATGCCAAATGTACATTATACCATGGCAAAAGTTGCTCTAGTAACCTTGACCCTTTGGTTGCTTCAGGCTCATCTGTCGGCAGATTAAGTTTCTCTCAAAGCCCACTTTCACTTCCATTCATTTTCGAAGCAGCTGCAGGAACATGGGCGAGAAAACTGAATTCTATATTCATTCACAAGTGCAGGGAAAAGTTGGACAAAATAGTTGCTCACTTGGGAAAAAAATATACTGGCCACCACTCGCTACTATATTAAAAAATTTATTCGCCACTACAAAATATCTGGTCGCCATTTGGCCACTGGCTACTGACATTCGCAAGGGCTGCTGCTGGTCATCTAGTCTGCGGTTTTTCCGCAGCCTCCATGGGCTAGAGGATGCGACTGCGTAGATGGTTTCTTGTAAAGTCAGACCCAGGCGCACTTTGTCCCTTTCTCCTCATGCTGACACAGTAGCAGAAAAATGCATTTTGCAAGCCGTCTGGTCAACGTGGGAAATTTTACCATTACTTTCCCGAATAAGGAATTGGGAGATACCTATATAGCCAGAAATGGCTATAAAAAAGGTTAACAGACAGACAGCTGGTAGGATTGTAAATGAAAAATTCTATGTCGTTCATGAACGACAAAGTAGAACCAAAACCCCTAATGTAAGATTTTCCTGTTTCAAAAGAGTTGATCGTGTAATGTAATGCATCTCTGACGTCATGTCAGAATGATTTAAATGACATGGTGTCACATCAGCAGCTGTTGAAAATCGGTTTTTGTTGCTATAACAACAAAGCAAAGTGGTACATGTGCGCGCCAGAGTTGTCAAAATGCGTAATTATGCGTCTAGTACGCATCAAAATTTTACCAACGCGTAAAATTACACGTCAGGAATTTTTCTCGGGCGTAAAAATAAGCATCGAGAATTTTTCTTGATGTGCAAAAAATAAAAAAAAAAAATGCATCAGGAGTTTTACTCGGCACGTAAAACTACGCATCGAAGAATTTTACCAATTCATAAAAATACGCATCGGGACAGTATTTCGTCTTTCAGAAACGGAAGTAAACGAAATAAAGATTTTTTCGGTAATCGTAATTTTGTTTTCGTGTGATGTTGCCACTGTCCAGTATTGTTGTTATATATCATTTTATTCCATAAATATTTGTATTTCAGCTTGAAAATGCAGGAAAAATTTTGAAAACGGAAAGTTGACGGCAAACAATTTTTGCTGTAATCTTTTAGGCATGAGAATGCAATGGCTTCGAGGAATTTCTCCTTTTCCGTCATAATTTGAGTTATTCTCGAGACTGATGCATAACTGAACAGAAATTTTGGGGCAATTAGTAGTGGTGGAGGATGTTTTCCGCCTGAAACTTTTGAAAGCGGAAGTTTCGTCTTTCAAGGCTTTCGAAAACAGAAGTTAGACGCAGTGAAAATTTCTCCCGTAATCGTAATTTAATTTTTCATGTGATGTTTCCTCTGCCTAGTATTGTTGTTAAATATAATTTTATTTCATCAATATTTGTATTTCAACTTGAAAATGGTGGGAAAAAGTCTGAAAACGGAAATCGGATGTAGCAAAGATTTCCCCCGTAACTGTAATTTTTTTTTCCCTGACGATGATCAGAACATATATCATGTATTCTTAAATATTATCCCCAAAAAAGTTTTGCATTTCAGCTTGATAAAGGGGAAGGGAATGTCCAAAAACGAAAGTGACTAAGCTGAAAAATTGGTAAAAATTGATGCATGATTGTTCAAAAGTATTTATATTTTCAAAGTTACACTATTCATCTTTTATCTAAAATAGTGAAATCTATCGTGCATTCATGATGGATAAAATTGTCATCCAAGGGCATTAAAAAAAATAATAATAAATAAAGAAATGGGAAGGGGAAACAAAGATATCAGCAAAATGAAAATTTAAGCACTGGATGCTGTGTAGCTGAAGAAAAACAAATGTGGCTGTGAAACTTGCTGAGAGGTTTATTAGATATTTCTAGATGCCTATGAGAACCTCAAAAGTGCAATGTTTTTACTTCTTGACTACATTGCTGTTCCATGCGGTCATTACAAAACATGATAAATTTAATGTTATTGTTTTAAAATACGAATATTATATTTATTTCTAAAACAAGAAACAAAACGGACCCAAATTCTAAATACATTGAGCAGTAGTGAAATATTTTTATATGAAAAAATCTGGATTGATTTTTCATAATTGCCTAGCATTTTCATAAGTATTTTATTTCATCTGTTAATTTTTCTAAAATACTCCCAACTTTTGAAAATCACTCCCTAAATTTTTTCAAAGGAGTAAAAATACTCCTTTAAAAAAAATCTTCCGCAAACTCTGGTGTGAGCTGTACACGACAAAATGGGACAAACATTCATACTTTCAAACAAAGAAAATTATATTTTTTTAAATTGACCCGTGGAATTTATATCAGAGGTGCAAATTTAAATTACAAGATATAGCTTTTCCCATTAATTCATGTTAAGCACGATAACTATGAAAGCAAAGCGAGTTTTTGAGGTGGAAAATACCAAATAAGAAGTCATTTGGAATAGATTCACACACTTTCGTAGCACTTTGCAAAAGCAATTTCCAAAAATAGGGTGATCATTGCATTCCTCATATGCTCCCAAAGTGTTCCGAATGTGTATCAATCTGTTTTACATGTGTTATCAAAGCTCTCTCCACCATAAAATGTTTTATGATAGAAGATACTATTATTACATAACACATTCGGGACACTTCAGGGCAAAAGCATGGAACATTGTCATAGCGCATTGTGAACAACACGTTTTCCAGGATTACTTTCATGATGTGTTCCGAATGAGTTGTCAACCTTTGGTTCCACTGGAAACACATTGACATGCTATATATTCTGAAATGCCACGGACGGCTAGAAAAGAAATTCTCGAAATTGGGCATGGCTCAAGCATCTGCATCATTTTAACTGTACTAATGCCCTAATTTACTTTAATATTGGGTTTTGGTTAAATGAACCTTGACTTCAAACATGTCATGTGTCTTTTGGTGCACATAGACATTCATCTGTATTCATTCAGTAGGTTAACAGCGGCGCCAGTCCTTATACACTGACGGAAAAAAAAAATCCCAACACCAAGAAGGGGTTGTGTTAGATAAACGACAGTTGGTAGGCGGTGAGAGTACATCTGTAAGATGACGGGTATGCAAATTTCGCGCTCGGCGCATACGTGTGGCGCTAGTAGTGCCCCTCGGAACATGCAAAGCAGGTTTGCTGTAAATACGCGCTGTAACGTTCGTGAGCGTTAGTTATCGTTGAGATTCGACGTAGGGTGTTGATGTTAGTCAAGAATGCCTTTAAGAAGACGAAGAAGCCATTATCAACAGCTCACGGAGTTTGAACGAGGTCGGGTAATAGGGCTACGAGAAGGTGGATTTTCTTTCCGCAATATTGCAGAACGACTTGGCAGGAATGTAGCCACTGTGCATGATTGTTGGCAGCGGTGGTCAAGGGAAGGTACTGCCTCAAGAAGACCGGGTTCCGGCTAGCCACGTGGCACTACTGAGAGGGAAGACCGCTGTGTACGGCGTATGGCCATGGCGCATCGTACCGCGTCTGCAATTCGAGCTGCAGTTGCCACCACAGTGACACAACGAACTGTTACAAATCGTTACTTGAAGGACAGCTCCAAGCCAGAAGCCCTGTAGCGTGCATTCCACTTACTCCAAACCACTGCCATTTGCGACGTCAGTGGTGTCAAGCTAGAGCTCATTGGAGGACGGATTGGAGATCTGTTGTGTTTTCTGATGAAAGTCGGTTCTGCCTGGGTGCCAGTGATGGCCGTGTGTTGGTTAGAAGGAGGCCAGGTGAGCGCCTGCAACCAACCTGTCTGCGGCCGAGACACACTGGACCTGGAGTTATGGTCTGGGGAGCAATTTCCTATGACAGCAGGAGCACTCTCGTGGTTATCTCACGCACACTGACGGCACAGTTGTACGTCGGTCTGGTGATTCAACCTGTTGTGCTGCCATTCATGAACAGCATTCCAGGGGGTGTTTTCCAACTGGATAAAGCTCGCCCGCATACCGCTGTTGTAACCCAACATGATCTACAGAGTGTCGACATGTTGCCGTGGCCTGCTAGATCACCAGATCTTTCACTAATCGAGCACGTATGGGACATCATTGGATGACAACACCAGCGTCACCCCCAACCAGCATTAACCGTACCTGTATTGATCGACCAAGTGCAACAGGCATGGAACTCCATCCCACAAACTGACATCCAGCACCTGTACGACGCAATGCATGAACATTTGCGTGCTTGCATTCAACATTCTGGCAGTTACACCGGTTATTAATGTACCAGCATTTCACATTTAAAATGGCTCTTCTCGCGCTTACATTAAGCTGTGATCTTGAAACCTTAATCGATTAAATATGTTACCTATACAAATGTATTGCCGCCATTTCATTCCTCTGCAACTATTTTTTCGTGGTGTTCGGATTTTTTTTTTCCCCGTCAGTGTATATTCCATAGCATATATACGAGGTCCGATCAAAAAGTTTAGAGACTAGGCCGATATACAACAAAGTACTTATGTTACTTGGGATGTAAGGTCAGGTGATGCGTAACATCACAGCCTCTCCTTGACAAATGTCAACCCCGCCTTCTCGTGGTACATCCTGTTCCCACTAAAGGGGCTCTGACGACCGCCAATAGCGGTATAACTATACCATCGGGATTTGAGGAAATGCTATCCCACACTCACCAACCCGCTTGGCCAGCGTGGTGAGTTATGGCCAAACCCCTCCAAAATGACTCCACAACTTAAATCTTGGCCCTCAGTCTCCGGCAGCTGGAATGTACCTGGCCAAGGCAGCGGCCAGTGCGACGTGAAGGCAGAGGGTGCTAAGAATCCCCGGAGGACCGGACTAGGCTGCCATCTGATGCTGACCTTGGCTACGTATAACGGACGCTCCCTATCTTCTGATTCAAGGCTTCTTGAATTGGAAGAGGAACTACAAAGGATCAAGTGGGACATCATCGGGCTAAGTGAGGTAAGGAGAAAAGGAGAAGATCTCATTGAACTGAAAAGTGGACATCTCTTCTACTATCGTGGGACAGATACTGGCAGAACTAGTGGTGATGGATTTATAATAAACAAGAAACGGAAGGATAAAGTTGTAGCAGTTGAAAGTTCCTCTGACAGAGCTGCACGACTCGTTATATAACTCTCGAGAAGATACCAGGCTCAGATTATTCAAACTTATGCACCCACCACAAGTCATGCTGAAGAAGAAATTGAAGAATTTTATGAGGAAATTCGTGATCTAAATAATAAAGGTAAGCAGCACTTGAAGATAATTATGGGAGATTTCAATGCAAAAATAGGGCAACGGCAACAGAATGAAACTTCAGTAGGTAAATTCGGTCACGGCAACAGAAACCAGCGTGGAAATACTCTCTTAGAGTTTGCAGAGGCAGAAGGGTTTTTCATCTTGAACTCCTTTTTCAAGAAAAAGCCACACAGGAAATGGACATGGAGACATCCAAATGGGACGACAAGTGAAATTGATTTTATTATGTGTAACAAAAAATTCGTCATAGGACGACAAGTGAAATTGATTTTATTATGTGTAACAAAAAATTCGTCATAGAAGACTGCAGTGTGCTAAACAAGTTCAACACAGGCAGTGACCATAGATTGGTGAGATGTAAGATGCACCTCAACACTAAACTCGAACGTAGCAAGCTCATAAAGACAAACAAAATCTATTGACATAACCAACCTTAAAAAACACCATAATACCTTCAAGTTGGAACTGAAGAACAGGTTCTCTGCTTTAGAAGGCCTAACATCGGAAGAAGTGGATATTTCTGAAGTTAACAGAAAAGTAACCAAAGCTCTTATGGAAACAGCAACAAAATTAGCTGGGTCTAAGAACAAATTGCATGTGAACAAATTATCAGGAAAAACCAAAATGCTGATGGCAAAAAGAAGAGTGATGAGGACAACTAAAGAAGATATGACTTCCAAAGTGGAATATATAGAGCTATGCAAGACAGTACGAAAAAGTATCACTGAAGACGTAAGGAAATTCAACTGTGAACTAGTAAGGAAAGCAATTGAAAACAACCAAAGCCTAAAGATAGCAAAGGGACATCTCAGTAAGGGGAAAAAACAGATTATGGCACTGAGAAAAGAAGATGGTTCTGTAACAAGAAATAGAGGCGAAATTTTGACAAGAGTGAAAGATTTCTACTCCAAATTATATGAAAGGGATGATACATGTACTCCAGACATCATGAAAGGTACCAGTACCAGAGTTCTTCCAGTCCTTCCAGCAGAAGTTGCACATGCAATCAAGAACATGAAGCAGGGAAAAGCTCCAGGAGAAGATGGGATTACTGTAGACATCATACAAGAAGCAAGTGGAGAAATCGAAACAGTACTCGCCCAAATTTTCACTCGATGCCTTAATGAAGGGAAAATTCCTGAGGATTGGAACAACGCTACAATGATCTTGCTACATAAAAAAGGTGACATTGAGGATCTCAGGAACTACAGACCTATCAGCCTCCTATCAGTAGTTTATAAAATCTTCACTAAAGTTCTTTCACACCGCTTGAAGGTGACACTGGACATGGCTCAACCGAGAGAACAAACTGGATTCAGGAGTGGCTACAGCACAATAGATCATATCCACGTACTGAGAGAACTAATTGAAAGAGCAAGGGAATATGAACTTCCATTGTGCATGGCTTTTATCGATTATGAAAAAGCCTTTGATTCGGTGAAACCATCAGCAGTTGCAATGGCTCTGAAATCCTGCGGTATTGAAGATGCATACATTAATATTATTAATAACATCTATGAAAATGCAAGTGCAAAGATTCGGCTGTTTGAAAATACAACACACATAAAAATTGGAAAAGGAGTGAGACAAGGTGACACCGTATCTCCGAAGTTCTTTAATGCTACATTGGAAAATGTCTTTCAATCACTGAACTGGGAAAACAAAGGGATAAAGATGAATGGAGATTATCTAACCCACCTTCGTTTTGCTGATGACATAGTCATTTTTGCAACTACCCCATCAGAGCTACAGAGTATGATCCAGGAACTTGCTGACAAGAGTAAAGAAGTGGGATTAAAAATGAACTTTCAGAAGACAAAAGTGATGTACAATGCTTTTACAAGAAATGAAGATTTATCGATTGATGGAGAAAAGCTGGAGATAACAGACACGTACGTTTATCTTGGACAGCAGATATCAAGTGAGGGTCACATTGATGAAGAAATTAATCGGCGTACAAAACTTGCCTGGAGAGCTTTTGGAAGAAACAGCATAATTTTCAAGAGCAATATGCCATTATGTCTTAAAAGAAAAGTGTTTGATCAATGCATCCTTCCAGTGCTTACGTATGGTGCAGAGACGTGGACCTTAGCTAAAAGAGACATACAAAGGCTGCAGACAACTCAAAGCAGCATGGAGAGGTGCATGCTTGGTGTAACCAGGAGAGATAAGAAGAGGAACACGTGGATCCGAAAAATGACAAGAGTGGAAGACATCATGATCAGAGTTAAATCCCTGAAATGGCAATGGGCTGGACATACTGCCAGAAGAACAGACCATCGATGGACAGCCGAAATTTTAGATTGGATTCCAAGGGACAGGAAAAGACCCAGAAGAAGACCACATGGAAGATGGGTGGATGAAATTCGAAAGTATGCGGGAGTGACATGGAGGAGACTGGCACAAGACAGACCGTTGTGGAGGAAACTTGGGGAGACCTTCGTCCAGCAGTGGATTGATAATGGTTAATGATGATGATGACTTATGTTACTTAAGTCTGGCTATGATCTCCTTCAAAGTAGTCTCCTTGGGCAGCGATACACAGCTGCCAACGTTTTTGCCACTGTTGGAACGCTCCCTGGAAGTCCTGTTCGCGAATCGTGTCAAACACCATCTGCGATTCATGCTGGATGTTGTCCACGGTTTCAAAACGGCGACCCTCGAGCTTCGGCTTCATCTTCGGGAACAGAAAGAAGTCATGGGCCAAATCCGGCGAGTAAGGCGGGTGAGGAAGAGTAGTTATGCTGTTGCGGCTGCAAAACTGTCATGTTGCTAACGCTCTGTGAGCTGCTGCATTGTTGTGATTTGGCAGGAAATCGCCCCTACACCACATTTCAGATAGTTTGCAGTGAATGTCCTCCCTAAGACGTCGCAGAACACTGCAGTAAAAAGGGCGGTGACGGTCTAGCCCTTGGGGACGAATTCACGATGCACAATCCCATGAATGTCGAAGAACATGATGAGCATGCTTTTGGTTGTGCTCCGGACCTGTCGGGCCTTCTTCGGTCGTGGAGATCTGGCCCCTTTCACTGCAATAACTGTTGTTTGGTCTCCGAGTCGTAACAGTAGACCCAAGTCTCGTCCCCAGTGATGAACAGCGACAGGAACGTTGGTTCATTCACCACCTGCTGACGAAGATCTTGACAAGAGTTCGACACAGAGGGCCTTCTGTTCAGGGTTCAGAATCTTTGGCACGAACTTTGGAGCAATGCGGTGCATGTTCAAAACCGACGTCAGAATTCCTTGCACAGTTCATACGATACATTGACGATGGTAGCAATGTCTTGAATGGTTCTCCGACAATCCTCATGCACCAGTTCCTTAATTTTGTCCATTTTTGGGGGTTTTGCTCATGGATGGTTGCCCTGACCTCTTGTCTTCCAGTGCTGTTCTGCCGCTCTTGAAGCACGAGTGCCACTCAAAACACCTCGCACTATTCATTGCCATAAGCCTGTCGCAACATTTCACGCGTCTCCATTCCCAATTTGACAAGTTTGACGTAGAATTTGATGTCCGCTCGCTGCTCTAGTTTGCAGTCCATACCGAAATCGCAGCTGTTCTGCATATGGTCACTGAATATCGTGTAGCACAGCTCCCGATGTTCACAGAATGACGCCACTCGGCACAATGACTCATGAAGGTCACTGCCTTTGGCCGCTGCTCGCGCATCTGCGTACTGCCAGCTGTTGGCGTGCTACGTACCTAGTCTCGGAACTTTAGGATCGCACTTCGTATAAGAGTTCAAGACTTTAATCATTGTGACAAAGAACCTTTTCACGGTTCGGTATATCAGAGTAGAACATAAACTATATTTGTGGGTTTATTTCATTAGGTCGAACCGGTCCCTTCCCGAATTTCGACTATTTTGACTCCATGTTCATGTGTGGCTGTGCCCGGCTCGAATGTGGACTTCTGAGTTGGTTTTCATAATACCTGACCAATGACAAGCAGCATACAGTTTTATACATATTTCCCGTTATATTTGATAAAAAAAAATTCACACTCTCATTTTCTGTATTTGTGCTTCCCAAATATTTGAAATTAAAAAAATTATGACACTGCATTTTCGGTTGTAATGAGCACATTTGAATCGTTCCTGATGCGAATAAAATTTTTGAAAGTTATTCAAAGTCAATGCAACCAGTTAACCAGATTTTTACATCCAGAAATAGAAACAACTACATTACTTCTAACAGCGGCTAAAATGCATGCTACAAAAATTAACAAATGGCGAACAAAGACTTTCTCATAGTAGGGTATCGGAAACAAATAGATTTTCAAATCGAACAGTTAAAAGAAGAATTATAGGAGGAAACATGATATAACTCTACGCCTTCTAGCGCAAGAACTTTGCATAATGGGAAAGTTGAAAGTAGGCTCAAAATATTCTTCATGGTAAAAGCTATGCTAAGGAAAAAGAACTTTTCAAAAACGTCTCCTGCAAGCAGATATAGCAAAAAAAAAAAAAAAAAAAGGGGGGCCCTTACATCACCAAGCGGGAAATCTGTGCATTAATAATAGAGGTACACTATACATGGGCAAAAAAAATGTGACATTCTCTGATTCACCCGAACACCCCCTGAAATTGTGCGTTAAGGTGTCCGGACCACGTAATTTATTTTTTTTTTTTTTTTTTAATTGGTTGAGATTTCATGGTGTGCCAAAAAAAATATTGAGCGGAACTGCGTTTTCCATTTCGTGTTTAAGGTATACAGCATTTTTGCTGATAACTTGGGTATTTTTAAAGACAGGATGATGATTTTGGTGTCTCTGCCTAGGTTTTTGGGGTCTACCAGTACACAGGAGCACTCAAATTGAGCATAAACCAAACTTGTATACAATAATATGACAATAGAGCATATTTGCAAAGGTTTTTATTATATAATAATTAATATAAGCCTTATGTCTATTCTTTTCCATTTTGATATTACTTGTTTTTACTGTTTTAAAAAGGCTACAAACAAACTATTAATGATATAGCTGTTTTCTAGAATGAAAGATGTGTTTCTGCCAAACTCCCATGACCCAGTAACATTGCATGGTAAGAATTGTTCTGGAATAACTTTGTAGATTTCAGATTTTTTGGGATACACTGGATATCTCCAACATAGGTGAAGATCCTCACCAGGCTTTCCCCAACATTCTAAATGCTCTATTTGATATAAGCCATCTTGACATTTTTCCACACACATTCTAAGATACCAATCTCTTTTATCATTTTCATCCCAAATAACCACACACATTTGGTTTATCAGAACGTCACCATCATCAGGTGTTGAAGGAACTTCAACAGTTTCTCCTGTTGTGGTTGCATTTTCTGGAATGTGGGTAGAGAAGAGTGTCATCACAATACTATCTTCTATATGAAGGTTCTTGGATACTGAATCAGTCATCAATGCAGTAACACTTTCCCATAAATCCTTAGAAGTTGTGTCGCCAGCAATGGCTAAACGACTGAACTGTTCCACAAGAAGTGATGAGATATTCTCACAATTTTTGACAGCGAGTGACAGAGGTCTCAAACGGTAAGTTCCACCAGAGCTTAGATTAACAATAATAGAAGTCCATTCACCTCACATCTGTCGTCCAGTTGTGGTACCATAGTGGACAGTTATTTTATTGAGAGTTGTGTCTAAGACAGCCAAAGCACAGCTGTGTTCTTCTTCAATTGCTAGCAAATGCTTCGTTCTATCAATAACTGTTGCTGATAATAAAACACACTTATAACTATTGTACTCTTGAGCTGTTCTTAGTCTTTTATTTATGCCTGGTAAGGATGCTACATAACCAGGTGCATCCTGAACTGAAAAATAGAATGTTTCATTAAAAAATGTGTGTGATATGGATTTGAAGGCTTTTCGTGCCTGTTCACTTGTAATTCCTGCTCGACTACTGCATACCGTAAGAAAATTCTTAACCTTTGAGTCCAAATTTCTAACTTTTCTGATAGGTATTGACACTTTGGAATTTTCTGGATCTGTCTGTGTTTCAGCATTGGTCATAACTTTTGCAGCAAGAATAAATCCCGACCTGTGTTTAGCTTGAAACTGGGTATACTGCTCCCCAGATTGTTCTCTAGTATTGCCATCAAGGAACTCCATTTCATCTTCAAATAATTCACTCAATCCAATATTTTCGGCAGACACAGTTGCATCTGTGTCTGCCAAATTCAATATCAATTTGATTGCTGGATGAAGCATACCGAGGTCCTTCTTGATCGAAGTAAAACAGTTTTTCATCGATATCAAATGTATTTGGGTCTGAAGTTGGCTTCCGTACATCCAGTAGCTGAGATGCACTTTGACGCCAATCTCTCACATTAGACCTGCGGTTGCCTTTCTTTTTCTGAACTTGGTTGCTGTAAAACATTAGCTGCTGATAATATTTTTTCTAATTGTTGTTAATGTAGCAACATGGTTCTTTGTAAATGCCTTTTGCCACAAATTCTCCA
The DNA here is from genome assembly GCA_039090855.1 of Macrothele yani. Classification (NCBI taxonomy): domain Eukaryota; kingdom Metazoa; phylum Arthropoda; class Arachnida; order Araneae; family Macrothelidae; genus Macrothele; species Macrothele yani. The sequence continues at coordinate 87,287,162 of CM077017.1, forward strand.
ATCCAAGTGTAAAGGCATGTAATGCTCTTTTTGTTTCTCACTTCCATGTGTAAGAGAATAGCTCACAATGGACACATTCACTAATGGTTGGCAGCTTGTTCATAAAAATGAATGGAAACTGGTGATTTGTCATCTTCCTTTGTGTACTGCTGGAAAGCAGTCTGCATGTCTATAGAATTAAGATGAATCTGAAAGTAAAACAAAATGTACAGAGTGTAAGGTAGGCTGCTTTCTATTTTAAAACAATGTTGTACAGGATATATTTAAAGTAATAAAATCCTAGTTTATGGGACAAAAATATAGTTCAAGATGGCAAAACAGATATACATAATTGTGGCATCCAATAAAATCTTCTGTATCTTTTAGTATATGCTAAATCTGAGTGCTCCTGTGTATTGGTAGACCCCAAAAACCTAGGCAAAGACAACAAAATCATCATCCTATCTTTAAGTTATCAGCAAAAATGCTATACACCTTAAACGTGAGACAGAAAATGCAGTTCCGCTCACTATTTTTCTTGACGCACCCTGAAATCTCAACTGATCAAAAAAGTAAATTTTATGTGGTCCTGACACTGTAACACACAATTTGAGGGGGTGTTCAGGTGAATCAGAAAATGTAACATTTTATAGTGTATCTTAATTATTAATAAGAGAGGATAATGTTCCACATTTCTATTATCGTGAATGACACACAGGAAAAAAAGTAATTTCTCCATATGGTTTAAAGCGAAGATACAGCTGCAAACAGAAGTGCACAAACACCACCTAGCAACAGACCTGTGAACTATAAAACTCCTCAAATACCAACTTAAAGTGTTCCACAAGGTAAATGGCATCCAGTGTTGAACAATTTTTTTTAAATCGCACATTTAGAAGAAAAGTATTAAGATAAACATTGGCGGCCCCAAGCAGAGAAACTGTGCATTACTTTGGTAAGAACAGAGTTTGCACATTTAGTAGTATCAGACTGAAGAAGTTTTTCAACTGGGTTTTTAGTCCCTCAGATATGGCTGTAAACGGAAATGTGGACTTACGCCTCGTGGCGGACTTGTGCATTTCGAAAAATTTGAAATTATATGAGAAACATTTCGCAGCAGAAACACTCTACAGAAAAAGAAAATAAAATTTCAAATCTGACTCTTAGAAGCAGATATCGACAAAAATAAGACATGCATCTACACCCCCTGGCAGAAAAAACGTGCATTATGTTAAGAAAATATTCTCGAAAGGTTTTAACGTGTGAGAGATCGGTCCACGAAAGAATAACAAAATTGAGAAGCAGAAATTAGCACTTATGCCCCCTGGTGGCCAAACCATTCTTTAATAAAATTAGAAATTATATGCGAAAGATTTCTTATCAGGATCTGTATCCACTGAAGAAAGAATTCTTCAAATCAAGAGTTTTAGAAGTACAGATATCGGGGTAAACGCAACTTAATTTTACGCCCCTACAGAAAAATCTATGTGTAACTTGAAAAACTGACTATACCTAAAATACTTTGACATAAATGGAATCGAAAGGTAAAAGAATTTTTTCAATCAAACGTTTAGAAGCAAATATACAAAATAAAATGTGTTTTGAATTCGATATCTGCATTTACGCCCTCTAGCGGCAAAATTGTGACTTGTAAAAAAAAATTGCAATAAAGGGTCATTATTCGCACATTTCAAGCTTCCCAACGCAAAAAGAATTTTTCAAACAGGACTAATAGTTACAGAGATATGGTGTCCACAGACGGACGAACAAACCAATAACACAAGCACGATCTTTTCTTTTTTTTTTTACAAAAGACGTGCTAAAAAAATCTGATTTCGTGGTTCTGCTTTAATTTTCTATTATGAAACAACCCTTCAGCGATACGCGAATACTCACTGACTCAGGAAAATGTAATGATCAGAATCAAGAATACTCAAAACAAATTTCATCTTGCACAGATTCGAGTTTTACATTGTTAGAAAAATATATAATGTTTATTCTAACATTAATTCAAGTCATTAGCACGATTATAAAGGAAACGCCATGAGTAAATGAACTCTGTCCCTGGATGGCCCAGGTTATCGTACAGATCACGGTCAGGGCCTTTGGTTATCTGTAATCAATTTGTCGGAGGCCCAGGCAAGATGCAGACTTTCCAGCATTATCGCTCTTCTTGCAAGGAAGGAAACATTCCAGGTGTTTCCCAGATGTAGATATATGGGTGGCCTCTCTAACTTTGTTTGCAAATATCTTCGCTATCAATCATCTGATTCAGACGATATTTAAAATTTAAGGGCTTTTCCATGAGCTAAACAGAATACGCAAAAAATAACATACACCTTATACAGAAAAATACGGAGATAGAGAGCTAATTAGCGTGTTAATAATTAGCTTAATTAGCATTTTTATTTCCATCACGTGGTAGTTCCCTTCAAGTGCTTTCCAACGGTACCGTACTTGTTTACATGCGACAAACGGTTCGAAAGTCCAGGGAGGTGGCTCGTTTTTTTGTTTAGGTCTGTACATTCTTACATATGGCACTAAAGCAAAATACCAAAGCAAATTATACTAATAATTTATCTTTGAATTTACCAATTAGCTATAGTCACCATATGCAACACATTTTAATATATTAACACAAAAGCTATAGATTTATGAGTGTCAAAATACAAAAAAATACTGTTAGAAAGGTGTCTCTGTTGGACATTACATATTTAGTTATTCATCGTTTCTTTGGAAGGAGGGGTTTAATGACAAGCATGAGCAACTCTAAGGGCTATAAATAGGGAGTAGGCGAATTCATCGAAAACGAATTCGGCGAAAAAAATTTATCGAACGAACAATTCACCGAAAGAAGACTTTATCGAAAAAAAATGAAACGAATTCATTGAAATAGAGTTTAAGACAACTGGCCACTAAACAGTTGGCCAAACAGACGAGTGCAGATAACCACTTTAGGGGCCGCATAAAAATTGCATTTTCTTGGTTTCAGACGTGCACAAAGGCCTAGGGATTAACATTTAATGCCTTAGTAAAAGGGCAATAATATTATCTTTGTGTCTAAACCTTATGAATCTGAGCACGACGCAATAAATTCATAACGTTTACATAATAAATCAAGCTAATAATGCTGCGTTTTTATTTAAGCATCAAATATTAATAAACAGGCTTAGGCCTTATTAACAGGTTTTTTCCATCGTGTTCATATTCATAACATTTAGACACCAAGTCTAGTTAGTATTATTGCGCTTTTAATTAGGCATTAAATATTAATACCTTGGCCTAAGCCCCTAGGCCTTTTTAACAGTTTTTCTTCAATCGTGTTCATACTCGCACGGTTAAGACACAAGGTCAAGTTAGTATTTTTGCACTTTTATTTAGGAATTAAATATTAATACCTTGGCCTACGTCTAGGCCTTTTTAACAGTTTTTCTTTAATCGTGTTCATACTCACAAGGTTTAGACACAAGGTCAAGTTAGTATTATTGCACTTTTATTTAGGAATAAATATTAATACCTTGGTCTTTTTAACAGTTCTTCTTTAACCTTGTTCATACTCACAAGGTTTAGACACAAGGTTAAGTTAGTATTTTTGCGCTTTTATTTAGGCATTAAATATTAATGCCTAGGCCTTTTTAAAAGGTTTTCTTCAATCGTGTTCATACTCACAAGGTTAAGACACAAGGTCAAGTTAGTATTTTTGCGCTTTTATTTAGGAATTACATATTAATACCTTGGCCTATGCCTAGGCCCTTTTAATAGTTTTTCTTCAATCGTGTTCACTCTCACAAGGTTTAGACACAAGGTCAAGTTAGTAATTTTGCGCTTTTATTTAGGCACGAAATATTAATTCATTGGCCCTAGGCCTTTTTAACATTTTTTATTCTACTAGTGTCATATTCACAACGTTTACACATCAGATCAAGTTATTAATATTGCGCTTTTATTTAGGCACGAAATATTAATTTATAGGCCCTAGGCCTTTTTAATAGTTTTTATTCTACCTATGTCACATTTACAACGTTTGCATATCAAGTCAATAGCATTGCGCTTTTGCTTAGGCACTAAACAATAATTAATTCATAGGCACTAGGCCTAGGCCTTTTTAACAGTTTTGTTATACCAATGTCATGTTCATACTGTTTACATACCAAGTCAGGTTAATAGTATTGCTCTTTTATTTAGGCACTAAATATGAATTCTTAGGGCCTAGGTCTTATTAATAATTTTTTTCTACCGATGCCACATTCACAACGTTTACATATCCAACTCATGTTAATAATATTGCGGTTTTACTTGGGCACCAAATATTAATTCATATGCCCTAGGACTAGGCCTTTCAAACAATTTTTGTTCTACCGATGTCATATTCGCAATGTTTTCATATCAAGTCCAGTTAATAATACTATCATAACTAGGAAGAATAAGAAGAGGAACTCTTGGATCAGGAAAATAACCAAAGTAGACGACATCATGATGAATCTAAAATCCCTGAAATGGCTTAGGCTAGACATGCTGCTAGAAGAATGTACCACCGATGGATATTGAAGTATTAGACAGGGTACAAAACACATGAAAAGACCCGAAAGAAGACTACGTGGGAGATGGGTGGATGAAATTTGAAAACATGCCGGAATGACGTGGAAGAAAATGGATCAGAATTGTGGAAGAAGCTTGGGGAGACCTTCATCCAACAGTGGATTGATAGATTTAAAATTCATGTTAATTTAGATTTTAATAGGTTTGTCTGTAGCACGTACACATGCTGTTTTACAAAACACAGTAAAATTTATGATCTGACAATCACAATATTAATAAGAAACTCATGTGGCCGACCAATGGTATTTGTTTTCATACGGATACGGAGAAGTGGCCCCCGGAGAACTGGACACATTAGAATTTCAGTGCCATAAAATTGTTCTGCATAAAAAAATTTTGTCTGGCTATATTCCCCACTACTTGAGCAACTATTGTTCATAATTTTTTTTGTTTTAATATTTCATTTTCAGTAAGAAATTTAGACATTTCCATGATTTTCGGGCCAAAGACAAAGCGGAGAACTGACCACCAGAGAACTGTCCACAAACATTTTAAGGGGCTGTATAAAAATTGCGTTTTCGACTGCTCCGTGGCTACATCTCCCAAGATTGGCTATCTGACACACATAAGAATTTCATATTTTCTTATTTACGATTTTTTTCAAAGTTCCTAAACTACAGCTAAACAAATTCTCTGCGGGTATATGCAAACCCAGGAGGAAACTTGTACGGGAATTGAAGGTGGCAGGTGGGGGTGCTTAAAACCTAAAATATGAAATATAAAGAATTACCGGTCCGATCGGAAGATTTTCAGCGTTTACAAGTTACAACTCAACAAATTATCTGCTGACATGTGCTAACGCAGAAAAAATGGCTCGGGCGCAGGTGGGAGGGGGTAATTCCACAAGTGTAAAATATAAAGAATTTTTCGTCCGATCGGGAGATTTTCAGCATTTACAACCAGAAATACTTTATGTTTTATATTTTAGGCACCACCCCCGATAGGTTTCCTGAGTCAGCACATGCACTCAGAGAGTTTGTTGAGAAGTAAGTTGTGAATGCTGAAATTCTCCCGATCGGACCAGAATTTCTTTATATTTCATACTTTTGGGTAGAATAAAAACTATTAAAAAGGCCTAGGTTTAGGGCCTATAAATTAATATTTCGTGCCTAAATAAAAGCGCAATATTATTAACTTGATCTGATGTGTAAACATTGTGAATATGACACTAGTAGAATAAAAAATGTTAAAAAGGCCTAGGCCCTATGAATTAATATTTCATGCCTAAATAAAAGCGCAAAATTACTAACTTGACCTTGTGTCTAAACCTTGTGAGTATGAACACAATTGAAGACTGTTAAAAGGGCCTAGGCGTAGGCCAAGGTATTAATATGTAATTCCTAAATAAAAGCGCAAAAATACTAACTTGACCTTGTGTCTTAACCTTGTGAGTATGAACACGATTGAAGAAAACCTTTTAAAAAGGCCAAGGTATTAATATTTAATGCCTAAATAAAAGCGCAATAATGCTAACTAGACTTAGTGTCTTAACCTTGTGAGTATGAACACGGCTGAAGAGAAACTGTTAAAAAGGCCAAGGTATTAATATTTATTCCTAAATAAAAGTGCAATAATACTAACTTGACCTTGTGTCTAAACCTTGTGAGTATGAACACGATTGAAGAAAAACTGTTAAAAAGGCCTATGCCTAGGCCAAGGTATTAATATTTAATGCGTAAGTAAAAGCACAAAAATATTAACTTGACCTTGTGTCCGAACCTTGCGAGTATGAACACGATGGAAGAAAAACTGTTAAACAGGCAAATATTTAATGTCTAAGTATAAGTGCAATAAAACTGTCCGGGAACGTTAGACACGATGAAATCAAAAGTCTGATTCTTGTTAGATTGCCTAATGGTTTTGTGGTCATCCTACAGGAAAGTGTAATCTAAGAAAAAAAAAATGCATTTTTTATTTCCCCAAACGCTTTTGTGGTCACTTAGCCATATTCCAATTATAGTCAAAGTTATCGGCAAAAGCTTACCCTACAATACTGTATCTTTCGGTGATTTCGCTTTCGATGACTTCACCTGACGCCCTGATTTTCGAAGAATTTGCTTTTCGGTGAATTCTCCGTTCGATGAATTCACCTAGAACCATAAATAGTCGCCTGTCCCTAATTTGGGGTCACTGGTTTTGGTGAGGGAAGTGAACTAATGCTGTAAAGCAAACAAACGACCCATGCCTTCTGCAGGATCAAACAGGACACATCTCGGATGAATGGATAGAAATCAGCACTTCGTCATCGAGACAGTTTATCCATCATTTGGCTTTTATAGTTTTCTATACATGCACATGCATCCTTGTCTACAACACAGTTTCAGTAACCTGGTGGTCTGAGACACGGTCTTTGTAGCATTCGTCCATGAAAGACCAGAGCCCATGCCCCTCATGAGAAGCAGATAGGTGATGTGTTTGATGTCACTGGCTCTTGCACCTCCCTAGAACAAGTGGCTCTAAATAGAAAAAGTGACTGCATTTATCTCTTAGATTTGCTTGTGGCAGTTGTTAAACTCCAAAACAAAAAAAAGAAAAAGCTGCATTTTCTCAATGGATTTTAAGAAGGATGTTGTACTTCAAAGTGTAATGTATATTAGATGCATATTTCTGAACAAAATGAAAAGATAATCATTTGCTTCTTGCCCTGCGAGCTGCATAGCAAAGCATCATCAGACAGTGATGCTTTATTAAACAGCTTGTAAGATGGAAGAACACTTTTCACATTTATTGATATGGAATATTTACCTCCACATTTCTACAAATGTGTATCTGGCTATGGTACAACACTTTTGTTATGTGATATTTATAAATAATAAATGCACTGTTTGTGAAAACTGCAACACCATGAAAGACTACTGGTATTACCTTGAAACTTACAGAATATGTACAATAGGTTGGGACATGCAAATGATTAAAATATCAGTGACAATGTGCACCTGGTTTCGGAGCAGCGCCCTCTGAACCGCCCAGTCTTTAGTATAAAGAGCTGGCTGAAACAAGATGTTGCAGGGGAATTCCAATGTCACATACACACTCTACATAATAATATTTTTAATTATTGGGGTTTTCATGTTAAACTTTCTGTGTACATGTTATTAATAAACCTTTATTATTGCTTAAACACCAAATTTTGGATACTTACAGAAATTCTAGTTCAATCTATTAGTTAAAGATTACCCATCATCTGCGGGAGGGTGCTTGTCCACCATAAGTATGAAAGTTCTAGTCTCTCTCAAATATTTAGCAAGTATACATTGAAGTGCCAGAAAAACTGGTACAGACGAGCTTATGCAAAATACATAGCAACATCACCTATGCGCATACTCGGTTGCGTCCACCAGTGCGTATGTAAAGCGATAGACATCCTTGCCAGCTGTCAGAGCTGTTTTTGGCATCAGAATGACAAGTAATAACAAATTAAGCAATTTTCAACGCGGTGTCATAGTTGGCGCTCATGAGATGGGCCATAGTATTTCGGAGGTAGAAACGAAGTTCGGATTTTTACGGACGACCATTGCAAGGGTGTACCGTGACTACAAGAATTCCGGCAAAACCTCCAACCTACGATACCAGTGTGGCCGCAAAAAGACATTGGGTGAACGTGACCATCGTCAGCTGTCAAAAATCGTTTCACGCAATAGGCGTGCAACACTCTCGCAGGTATCATCGGAATTCAATGCTGGAGTCTCAATAAGCATCAGCGTCCGGACTGTGCAACGTACCCTGCACGATATGAGCTTAGGGAGCCGACACCCAACTCGAGTCCCCTTAATGGGTGCACGACACAGAGCTATGCACCTCGCTTGGGCATGGCAACACTGCCACTGGACACTTGACGACTGGAAACAAGTAGCCTAATCTGACGAGTCGCGTTTCCAGCTGTATCGGGCAGATGGAAGGATTCATGTGTGGCGCAAACTCCATGAAGCCATGGATCCTGCCTGTCAACAAGGAACTGTACCAGGTGTTGGGGGGCCGTAATGGTATAGGGTGTGTTTAGCTGGACTTCACTGGGACCCCTGGTACGTCTTACAAACGTCTGTGACCGGCCAACGCTATGTGTGCATCCTTTCTGACAAGGTACACCTGTTTATGTCCTGCATTCATGCTGAAGGGTTGGGCCTGTTCCAACAGGACAATGCACCTCCACACAAGTGTTGGGACACCACATTATGGTTAGAGAAGCATTCATCTGAGTTTGGGGTGTTGCCATCCCACCAAAGTCCCCAGATCTGAACATGATAAAACACATTTGGGATGCCATCCAACGCGCTATCGAACACAGGAATCCGAGACTTCGGAATACACCCGACTTCTGGAACGCTCTGCAGGAAGTATGGTGTGCATTGCCTACAGCATATTTCCAGAAGCTAGTGGAGTCCATGCCCCATCGTATTTCTGGAGTCCTGCGCTCCCGTGGGGGACCTACCAAGTATTAGACTGGTGTACCAGTTTTTCTAGCATTTCGGTGTAGGTGCCCCATAATCAAAACATTTCTTTTTTTCCCTTCATCTACGAATCTTAAGCTATGATAAAGTTGAAAAACATGTTCAGATTATGCTTGCCAATTGCAGAACTATTTTAGATGAGTGTCATGTGCGGGACTTGTACAAATTGTGAAAGTCAAATAATGCAAATCATTGCAAACAAAAAATTAATTACCTCTTAAAATTACATTTATTGAGCATATATATATTCAAGTTACATTTGCAAAAATGGTCATGTATACCTACCTAAGTCATGTGGCCTGGAATTGTAAATAAAGAAACACTTATGCATGAAAGATGAACTGAAATTTGGGGAAATTTCGACTCTTGGATTACGTCGAAATAATTATGTAAAACATGAAAACCTTTTATAAAGAGTGGAAGAAATATTCTTCTCATAATACGTAGCAAATACGTCATGATAATTAACACAGCAATCTGATCGCTGTGTTAATTATCATGACAAAAACCTTTTATTCGCATAGTTCCTTGAACTTAAGAAGACCTCTAATTGTTTGCCACCTCTGAAGGAGAAATTTCCTAACAAATATCTTCAATATTATATCAGATAGTCTGGTAATTTCAGCCACTTATAATAAGCTTTAAGAACTTCCATCATAACCAAAACTTTAATATCTGTATAGCTGTGTGAATTTTTACAATTTCACTTGGGTAAATAAGTCTGTCATATCAAACAATCACTCAGTCCCCTTCAGAAAGCTGCAGTTCAGCAGAATCTATATAATAATTCACCTTCTCGGCCAAAGCATGTAATTTCAAATGTGCGTTCCCAACTTCATTACAACCAAGCACATGACACTGAGAAACAGAGTTTAAGCTGGCTCAAAAAATGCTGTAGCAAAAATGCTAAAATAAAGGAAAAAGTTGTAGCAAAATGCTAATGAAATTTAGCCTCTTTTGTTTACAAACCTACGCGCGATGAATAGTCTTTGTTTACAAACCTACGCGCGATGAATAGTCTTTGTTTACAAACCTACGCGCGATGAATAGTCTTTGTTTACAAACCTACGCGCGATGAATAGTCTTTGTTTACAAACCTACGCGCGATGAATAGTCTTTGTTTACAAACCTACGCGCGATGAATAGTCTTTGTTTACAAACCTACGCGCGATGAATAGTCTTTGTTTACAAACCTACGCGCGATGAATAGTCTTTGTTTACAAACCTACGCGCGATGAATAGTCTTTGTTTACAAACCTACGCGCGATGAATAATAGTCTTTGTTTACAAACCTACGCGCGATGAATAGTCTTTGTTTACAAACCTACGCGCGATGAATAGTCTTTGTTTACAAACCTACGCGCGATGAATAGTCTTTGTTTACAAACCTACGCGCGATGAATAGTCTTTGTTTACAAACCTACGCGCGATGAATAGTCTTTGTTTACAAACCTACGCGCGATGAATAGTCTTTGTTTACAAACCTACGCGCGATGAATAGTCTTTGTTTACAAACCTACGCGCGACACCATCAGACTGAACAATGGATGATCGAGTTTCCGTCGTATGACGGAATATTTTTACCCACGAATTAGCGGCGGAATTTAAATTTTTTCCCAGGACTACGGGAGTTCAGATTTTCGGAAATTTCGAAACACAATCACCTCTGTGATATTTAAATGTTTGGCGCCATTTTGCGACGGGACGCTAATTTTCTCGTGCTTTTTAGATTAATTCATCGCATTTTGCGAAAATAGCGATCGTAGCTTAAACTCTGCTGAGAAATTTTTGGAACAGCTGGCACTACACATCACATGGTTTATTCATGAGAACTTGGTTTTTTTATTTGTTCTTCTGCAATGAACAGAACATATGTTGATGGAACTAAATTGGCTGCTAATTGAGCAAACTGCACTGCTGATCGAGAAATAGCTCCTGTTCCTCCTTGACTCACGATTTTCTTCTGCCTCACATGTGTTTTGACATTACCGCCTATTTGATCAGCCACACCTTTTCCATGAGCTGTTGCGAAGTACTTCCAGCTAAATTTTCCAGAATACTTCTTACATAGCTGCTTAAGTGTCTTAACCATAAATCGATTTTTAAACTCAGATAAATTCAGAAATTTTAATTCAGCCCTACCACCACTTTTTCCCTCTTCCTTGGATATATTTTGGTAGAGCCAGTAATGATTTAAAAATTGCTTTGCTGTATGTTTGCTTGCAATTGTATGGTGATTCAAAGTTTTTGCAAGGTGAAGTGTTTGGAAATACAGTAGCATTGCCAGTGGCCTTTTTTTGCTCTCTGTGTATGTCTGTCCCTTTACCTTGTATGCCATTGTTTGTCTTCTTACATCATAGTTCATTAATTTTTGCATTCTCCTCATCCTGCTTGAACTGGTTAATTTCTGCCTTATACATCACTAAATCTAAAGTAATAGCATAGATAACAGATGCCAAGATAATGGGGGGGGGGGGTACTCAGAAATGTTTTCCCAAAATATATTTTAATAGTTTTAATATTGTAAGCAGGACTGTGCATTTTTGATCAGAAAATATTCACTTTTGTGCATATTTTGATAATTGGATTTCATAAAAACCACTGAAAAACATTATTTTTCTTTTTGATTAAAAAAAGCAATCTAAAAAGATTAACAACTTTTGGTCAAATTTATAAAAAGTCACGTATGGCAACTGTTAGATATTTAAAGATAATACCTCTAAGTGTCATGTGTGGGACACAAGCATTTGTGGTCTAAAATAAATTGGCTTCCTGAAAAGTGAAAAACAAAATTAGCAAACTAAAACTATACAGTGTAAAATGATTAGGAGTTGACCTTCATTTTATTTCAAATAAATGCTGGCTCGTGTTTTTCAATTGCTAACATCCACTAATAAATTGAACAATTGAATGAGGCTAGATGTAATAAAAAAACAAGGAGTACTTTTTTTTTTTTTTTTTTGCACGTGTGGCAACTCGCAAAGATGGCAAATTTTACGTTTCTGTAAAAATTCTGTTATTTTAACATCTATCAATTTAAATTGAAGTTTATTTTAATTTGGAAATTTTTATAAATTTGACCAAAAGTTGATTTTTCTGTGGTATCTCCCTGCGCAATCAGTGAAGAGACTACACTGAGTCGAAAAAGTGTATTTTATGTCCCACTATGCCCCATCCTTGAAGAAAGTCGCATTTTGAACATCTGACGGACTTTGAGCAAGGAAGGATTGTTGGGATGAGAGAAGCTAAGGTTTCCCACTACACAATTGCAGCTCAAACAGAACGAAACGCCAATACATGTTGAGTGAATGTGGCATCAGTGGACAAATGAGACTCTGACACACAGAAATCCGGGAAATGCACAGCAAAGACAGACACAGCTGCAGCACAGTAGTGACTGATTGCAGTGACATCCACAACATTAGTGCAACAATGTAGCACTCTCAGCACAGGTCAAGCTTTGTCCACCAGTACAGTTCGACGTCTGTTTAATAGAGTACTGGTCGCTAATAGCCCATTGCTGCACATTCCTTTGACCTTCAACCACATCTGCGCCTCAGACAGCATTAGGGTCTCAAACACAAACATTGGCAACAGGTCGTGTTTTCTGACGAGTCACGATTCAACTTAATGCACCATGATGGTCACATTTGTGTTCTAAGACATCGTGGTGAACTGCACTTGCAGGGTGCATATTGCAACGTCATATCGCTGCAACACCAAGCGTCGTGGTTTGGGGCGCCATTGGGTTCAATTCAAGACCTCTCTCTCTCTCTCTCTCTCTCTCTCTTGATGCGAATTGAGGAAACTTTCAACAGCCAGAGATTCATCAGGAGTGTTTTAGAGGCAAAGTTCTCCTGGCGCAATATTCCAGCAGGACAACGCCCCGCCACATGTGGTCCGGAATCTCCAAGACTTCTTTCCATGCACGGCAGATACCACTTCTTCCCTGGCTTACACGTTCACCAGATATGTCCGCGATCGAACATGTCTGGGACATATATTCATATAGCATTGCAATGTCAAAATGTCACTTAGCTGCTTAATTCTTAACGTGCTATTTAGACATAATATACATTTTGAGGTAACTCACTTTTATCCCAAATATCATTTAGGTTTTCATCTCTTGCACACATTTCCAACACGGAATTTTCATTAGTCACATCCTGGTTCAAGGCCCAAAGGCACACGTCTTTTTCAACTCACGCAAAATCCCCCCCCCCAATAACTAAATGCCAATTCAAAATAATCAACTACAATTACATATAATTTAATTCCCTAAAACACTAATATCTAATTAAAAACTTCAATAAAAAAAACTATATTACACATTTCCTAAAACATCGAAGTAAAAAAAAACTAACCAGGGCTCAAAATTTTAGGTCTAACTCTACTAGCCAAAAATTTTTTTCCCCTAGCCATCACACCACTTGACATGCAAGAGACAGTGAAAGAGTGAGACAGTGAATTTGCAGCAAGTTTTCTGTTTTAATGATTGTGTATGCAAATATTTGTATATATAAAGGGTGTCCGAGAATTATTGGACACATTACAAAATTATGTAAAAAAAAAACCTGAGCATTGTCTGTTTTTCTATGCCACGTATTACTAACACGGTTTCTATATTTTTGTTTTGCAGAATTGTTATTCCCAGAATCCGATAGATGGTGCTAGGTGTGGCCTGATGAGGAATGTATGAGAAATGTGCAATCAGTAGTCATGTCATCCGTACAGAAGAAGGCGATGTCTGCGTTATGGCTTGTGGAATTAAAGTCTGTCATTAAAGTTAAAAGACAGTACGATTTAAAGTATGGTTGTAATCCTCCATCAACGAATTCAATTAAGCGGTGGATGAAACAGTTTAAAGAAACTGGCAATGTGGAACATTGTGAAGGAGACAGTAGGCCTTGCATCAGTGGTGAGACAGTTGACCAAGTTAATGAAAGTTTCCAACGAAGCCCCAGAAAATCCGTTTTTTGTTTTGTTTTGTTTTTATTGGAGGTTTAACGACCACCGTGAGCAACTCAATGGGCTATAAGCAGTCGCCCGTCCCTAATTTAGGGTCACTGGTTCCAGGGAAGGGAGAGAGCCAGTGCCGTAACACAAACACAACATCCATGCCTCACCGGCATTCGAACCCGGACCCCTTTCGGACGAATGATCAGAGGCCATCGCTTAGACCACTGCGCCACCGGGGCGGCAAAATCCATTTGTAAAGCAAGCAGAGAACTGTGCATTCCGAAATAGACAGTTCACGATATCTTGCACAAGAAATTAAAGTTTCATGCTTATAAAATTCAAATAGTGCAAAAGATGCATGTAAATGATCACACTCTGTGATACGATTTCGCTGTGGATATGCTGAATCGAGTTGAAAACGACGAAAACTTTCTCAGTACTGTCATTTTTAGTGATGAATCCACATTTCATGTATCAGGTATTGTGAATCGTCACAACTGTAGGATATGGCGCAGTGAACCGCCTCATGCTGATTGAACTGGAACATGATTCTCCAAAAATTAATGGGTGGTGCACCCTACCAAAAAGAGAAGTGATTGCCAATTTCTTTTTCTGCGAAAAAACCATAAATGGTGACATTTACTTGGATATACTAGAAAATTTCGCTCCGTCTTATTGGAAAACGTCAGATCAAAAGATATGACATTTTCCAACAAGACGGTGCAACTCCGCATTGGTCAACATGTGTACGTAAGTGCCTAAATGAGCATTTCCCCAACAGATGGATTGGGCGTGGTGGTCCCATTCCATGGCCTCCTCGCTCTCCAGATCTAACTCCATTGGATTATTTCATGTGGGGTTATGTGAAGGATCGTGTCTATCAGACGTTTGTACTGATTTGCAGCAACTGAAGCTGCGTATCACAGCTCCTATTAATTCCATAACTCCTCAGATGCTTGCCAATGCATGGCATGAAATCGAGTATCACTTGGATGTACTACGAGCAACCAAGGGATCTCACATCGAAATTTATTAACTTGTGTAGTTACATTGTAAGTTAGTACAGTCAGTTTTTTTCTATCTGTTTGTTTTGTTTTATATAATTTTGTAATGTGTCCAATAATTCTTGGACACCCTGTATACAACTCTGCGATTGTGCTACAGCTGAGATCTCAGAAAATAATAGTAATAATAATAACCCTCCAGGTTGTGTTAAAACAGGAAAGTCGTCAAAAGCCAAAATTTTTTAGTGTTGGAGGAAAAGAAATAACTAAAATAACATTTTAAAAAATGTCGGTCACAAACCACAACCCAATCCAATCCCCCCCCCCCCCCCCATAAAGTGAATTATCAGCACCTCCACCACCATGCTCTTTTTTCTCATACACTAGTGTGCAAAACTTAAGCAACTTTACTGATTTTGGCGTAATTCCGCGAAAACTCACCTGTGAGACATGAAATTCACACTACAGAGGCACAATGCAGTACCTAAAGGATGACGAAAGCAGCGTAGCAAACAAATGAATAGAACGCATACACGAAGGCAGGCAGCAGAAAATGGTTTATTGACAGCACGGCATTCGTACACCTAACCGACAGTCCATGAGGGAGAACAACAATCCAAAGTTCCTTAGTACGGGATATGACCTCCCCGAAGTGCAATGGTTGCGTGGCACCGTCTGGCCATACTCAACACCAGATGATCCAACAGTTCTTGAGGTAACAGTTCCCACTCCTCGATGAGCATCTGTGTCAGTTGTCTGGTGTTCTCCGGGGGAAACGATCGTGCCGCCAGGCGTCTCCCCCAAACATCCCACACATGTTCGATGGGATTTAAATCAGGGGAGCACGCTGGCCACTACATTCTGCGAATATCTTCAGAATCTAACAGGTTCTCAACTGCTTGGGACCTATGTGGGCGAGCGTTGTCGTCCATAAAAACAAAGTCTGGACCAATGGCACTTCGGAACAGACGCACGTGGGGGCGGATGATCTCATCACAGTAACGCGCTCCGGTTACAGAACCTGTGTCGAAAATGTGGAGCTCCGTCCGACCGTTCAGCATAATGCCACCCCACACAAGTACGCCAGGACCACCCCAACGGTCTCGTTCCCTGATGTTCGTGGGATGAAAGCGTGTCCCTACATCTCGCCAGATCAACTGGCGCTGAGAATCGTTTGTCCGACTGAAACGACTCTCATCGGTAAAGAGGACGTGACTCCATTGATCAGGTGTCCAGTGTGCATGTTCGCGACACCACTGTAAACGGTGCCGCCGATGGGCTGCTGTCAATGGTATGCAGCGTTCCGGCCGGCGGGCATATAGCCCACCCTTATGAAGGCGTCGGGCCACAGTAAACCGGGATACCTGTCGTCCGGTTGCTGTACGCAACCGCTGCCCCATGCTGCCAGCTGTCTGGTTCCGGTCTCTTTTCGCTTGCACGACGAGATATCGGTCGTCACTCGCCGTTGTTTTCCTGCGACGACCACCACCTACCTTTTGTACAGCTGTACCTGTCGTTCGGTAGGCTTTCCAAGCTTGTGACACTACACTTTTATCGATTCCAAACTCTTGGGCAACATTCATCACGGTACACCCCTCCTCCAGCTTGCCGATCATTCTACCACGTGTAAAGGCATCCTGATGGTTTCTCCTAGCCATATTGCACGATCGATCTCACTTTCACTTGCAGCGAATGTCTGGAAATGCCTCTGTCTGCTGTCTTTTGTAGTCGGCTGGCACTGCGCGCGCTGCCTCCACGCAGTTTACGTGCCCTCACGTCACCTCTGACGTCGAACTCCTGCTATTTGCATATGCATTACCTTTGTCATGAGTTGTTGTTCCCTTGTACAACCCGCAAATCGCCCTTGTCTCCCCTGTCATGACTGTATGCTGTCAAACGACGTTGTTGCTTAAGTTTTGCACACTAGTGTATGTACATAAATGCGTTTCCCAGAATCCCAGCTGGTACAGCAAAGATTAATCCGAGTATGGACCGGGGGGGGGAATATCAGTGTTTTTGAGAATTGACATTAGAAACTGGAAAAGAATATGTTCTACATGAAGTAAATGAATTTTTCTTTGCTGCATTCTTTTAAATATAATCTTAGGTCATGAATTAGGGACTTTTTCACCGTTTTGCTCGATGTTTCATCACCGAAAATCGAGCTCTTTTCCTTGATGAATAAATAAATACATCGCTCTTTCCACGTTGTAACCACACACAGCAACCGAAAAATTGTTATTCGGCCGCCGCCGGGGAATTGAACCCACGGATCTCTTGATATCTAGCCGAGCGCGTTAGCTTTACACCACGGTGGCCAACCATCCATGGCGCTGTGTGTGTATTTCAGTCAGCTTCTGACATCATAAATCGGTAAGATGGGCTCAGCTACTGAGAAGTCTCCATCTGGTGGGCATTAACAGCACTGGCTATATATTAATTATAGTAGTTAAATTCAAAGGGCGAGATCCAAAGTGAAAATCCTCTAAATACGTGGCGCCAGTTGAATAAATAAATACATCGCTCTTTCCACGTTATAACCACACACGGCACTTTTTAGCACTTTTCCTTGATGTTACAGGGACCAATAAGTCCTCCCCCGCCCTCCCCAAAAAAATCAAGGGTTTCATGACCGTTGTTTGAAACTGTAATAGTGCAATCAACTCGAACATTTTCTGCGATAAGTAAATGAATGTCTTTTTTATATTCTTATACAGTGAAAGGAAATATCCCCTTTCTTTTTCATATTCTTATACTGAGAAAGGGAATATCCCTTTTCTATGTCACAAATTAGCGATTTTTTTTTTGCCGGTTTTCTGCGATGTTTTGTCGCCAAAAATAAGAGTTCTTATCCTCGATGTTACTCAAGCCAATGCATTGAGGTTTACAATACATCAAGGACTTTAACAAATATTAGGTGTGCAACTTAATTCTCGGCCACAGGAACAACATGTTGACAGCAAATTATAGCAAATCGAATACGAACCTAATCAGGGAAATAATCCCCGTCGTGTTGGATACATTTGAGCCATCGGTCAGGGAGCTGCCGAATGCCACTGCGGAAAAAAGAGGGCTTTTTCGAGTCGATAAAGGCATCAATACTTGTGTGGATCTCCTCGACACAAGTGAAGTGCGTATCCCTCATGTGATGTTGCAGGGAGCGAAAGAAGTGAGAATGCGACGGGACGAAGTCTGGAAAATATGCAGGGTGGGACAAAATCTCCCATCCCAGGTCGGTGATCGTGTTTAAAGTCATTTTCGTGGTGTGAGTACACGCATTAACCTGAAGCAACAGGAGGGTCATTCCATGTCAGTCACCCAGCTTAATTTTGAAATGACACCCACCAACTCAGAATTTCATGAAACTTTTTTTACTTGTTACTACCACCAAGTTACTAATCCATGTAAAAAATTTCTGCCCTAGACCACATAGTTCGGAAAATTGTACATTGATGAGGTTTCCTGACTCCGCTGGGTCCATGTCAATTCACCCAGGGCATGACACCCACCAACTCAGATTTTCATGAAACTTTTTTTACTTGTTACTACCACCAAGTTACTAATCCACGTAAAAAAATTTCCTCTCTAGGCCACATAGTTTCTGAGATATAAAATGTCAAAGTTTTGGAAAATTGCATGTTGATGACGTTTCAGAGACTCCGCTTTTAGACGCAATATTTGAGAAAAAAATTCATAGTTTTGCATCTAATCAACACATTCTTCTGTGTACAGGATTCAACTGGATTGCACTACTAGTCAGTCTCAGCTCAGTCATCTGCTATCTATTGTTGAGTGAAGATGCTTTATGCTGCTTCAAATGTTCAAAAGTTTTCAGAAGTGGGTTATTCCTCTTAGTTACAGTTAAAGATCATTTTTCTGTTCCAAGGTTTAAAAGAAAGTTTTTAGTAACCCTTTGAAATATTAGTTTTAAAAATGTCCCAAACTGAACAGCTTGTTGAACAATGTAGTATAGGAAGAGAAAGTGGAACTGAATGTCATAAGAAGAGTTACACACAGGAGGT
This sequence comes from Macrothele yani, assembly GCA_039090855.1. Taxonomy (NCBI): domain Eukaryota; kingdom Metazoa; phylum Arthropoda; class Arachnida; order Araneae; family Macrothelidae; genus Macrothele; species Macrothele yani. The sequence continues at coordinate 87,306,173 of CM077017.1, forward strand.
GAATCTGATAAACTTTGAAACAATAAATGCTCCAGAAAAATAATTTTTGGCCTTGAGAAGTGGGGTAAGTTGTGAACTTCTGTTTAATATTTGTGAGCATCATAAAACATACTGCCTGAGAAAATATGAAACTTACCAGAAAAGTTGTTTTAATCCATTTAAGTGCCACAAGAAAAAAATTAAAAAAGCATTGAGGAATGTGACCGACTTTTCAGAGAAAATTAATAAAATTTCAATGATTGTGAAATCAATTCCTGGACAGAAGATATGTGATGCATGTAGAGAAAAGGTGCAGAAACACTCACAATTTTTAAATGAAAATGATGCCATTAAAGAGGTGGACACAGATAGTGAAAGCAACCAGAGTATTTGTAATTTAGAAACATCAATTTCCAAAGAAGAAACAGGGATAATTAATACATCACTGGCAGAGATAGGGGAGTCTCCTCTGAAATTCCATGCCATTGCATCCCACAGCAAATCTGCCTATGCAAAAAAAAAAGGTTGAGTCAGCATGTTCTAATTTAAAAAGTAAGGTTAGTACGGTTATAGAAAAAGAATTTTCTCCACCTGAAAAAGATGCCAAAAAACTGCCAAAAGATTTAAAACAGGAAGCAGATAATATGAATGTGCTTGTAGGTTTACTTGAGGTTTTAATGACACGGAGAGAAAAGATACAACTTTTCACGCTTGTTCCTACTTCATGGAGCAGGAAAAAAAAAATCATGGAAGAGTTCCATGTAAGGGAATATGTCATCCGTTAAGCAAGATACCTTCTCAGAGACAAAGGAATCGTGGCTTTACCAGAACCCAGAAAAGGTAAAACACTCAGTGAAAATGTAATTGAATTGGTGAGGAACTTTTACCAAAGTGATGAATACTCTCGAATCATGCCAGGAACAAAGGACAGTCGGTATTTCTAAAAATGTTCATGTACAAAAGAGATTATTACTTGCTAATTTGAATGAATTGTATTCTGCTTTTAAACTTGAGTATCCCATCATTAAAATTGACATCTCAAAATTCTGCAAGCTGCGTCCAAAATGGTGCGTGTCAGCAGGGTCTTCTGGAACACATTGTATTTGTATTAATAATCTAAAGCAACTTTTATGGGAATTTTACTAGGAATTTTTTTCATTAATAGCAAATTTTCGGAGAAAACTCTTCTCCTTCTTCAGGCTGTCTTGTTGTTGTCACTTTTTACTTGTCACTATCACGGTTACGGTTTACCTTGACGGTTACGGTTAACCTTGACGGTTTAGGTTATTTTTCAACAAATCCTGCCAGATGTTAGGCAGGGAAAATCCTTTGCAGTCATTGATGATGGAATTTTGATTTTTCTCAATCTCTATTCCTTCTTTCAGTTTTCTTTTTTGGAAATTGCTTTGGAAACTGATTACTTTAAGGGAATTCCAATCCATGCTGTGCCCAGTTTCTCTAACATGCCTATCTAATCCAGTCTTGTTGGAGCAATTTTTTATAGCTGCTTTATGCTCAGCTATACGAGTTTCTAGTCTGCGATTTCTCAACATGAGCTTTATTCAAAGAATTAGAACAGAGTATGGGTCAGATACTTGGCAAACAATCAAGAAAGTTCAACATGCTACATTGAAGATGGAAAGATCCATAGCTCAAATCAAGTTCCTGAAAAATTGCAAGGTAATTAACTTTATTCCAAATTCATTTAGACTTAGAAAACCATTTAAAAATTTACTTTCAGCCAACTTCGTAAGAAAAATAGAGCAAAAAACGTTAAAAAGAAGTATTGAAGCAAAATATAAAAATGTTGCTTATTATAAGAAAGTAAAAGTAGAAAATGAAAAGAAAATTTCTGGAATCTTAAGGGATACAGTAAAAGCAGAATTGGATGACTGGCTAAAAATTGGAGTAAGAAACAAAAATAAGAAATTTGTTAAAAAGCTAAACCTTAAAGAAGAGAAATTTTTGAAGAAAAACTATTCCAGTAAAAACAAAAAAACTGCAGTTCTTAGTCATGTAAAGGACAACACTGCTACTGGAGTTAGCCAAGAATTATTACAAGTGATAAATAAAGGAAGTAATTTCAATCTATCCAAAGAAAAAATAAATCCAGAAAAATTAGTAATTGAATTGGAAAGCATCTGCAGCACTTTAGAAAAAGAGGACCAAATTAAAGCAGACCTCCTCAGAAAATATTACTACAATAATTGCCTTACAAAATTCCAGAAGCAAGTAAGGAAACCTCAAAAAAATTTTGATAATAGTCAATTAAAAGCTCTTAAAGATTTCAGAAAAAAATGAAAGTGTAGTTGCTGTGAAAACAGACAAAAGTAAGTTGATTACTATTATGGATAAGAAAGATTATCTAGAAAAGATGGAAGAAGAACTAAAAAACCTATGTATGAAGAAGTAAAAGAAAACCCACTACCAGATTTGATTAAAAAAGTCTCTAAGCTTATTTCACTTCAAAAAAGAAAACCCAGCTTCCAGAAAACTATAAATAATTCTCAAAATTACAGTTCAGATTACCTCAAATATATGGAATAGTCAAACTGCATAAAGAACACCAACCAATTAGACCAATAATAGACTCAAAAAACTCTATTCTTTCAAATCTAAACTATTTTTTAAAGTCACACCTTCAGAATCTTTTAAAAGAGCCACCTAACTTGATTAAAAACTCAATGCAGCTAAAAGAAAAACTAGAACTTCTTCCTAAATTAGATTCTCCTATTATGGGTAGTTTAGATATAGTGTCTATGTATACTCACATTAATATAGATCAACTTATAGACTTTATATAGCGGAAGACTTGGCAGACCTAATAGTTTTTCACAACAAGGAAAAAAACATATTAGTAGGAATTTTTGAAATGCTTACTTTCTCTTTGCAGAACAACTACTTTCAATTTGGGAAAACTTTTTTCATTCAAAAATCCGGGCTAGCTATGGGCTCCCAACTCTCCCCACTCTTAGCTAACTATAATGTGGGAAAACTAGAAGAAAAGATACTAGTACAACCCACATACTTCTGCTTATATAGCAGATACATGGTTGACATCTTATTTATAATAGATAGCTCAGAAATTGTTCCAGAAAGAATTCTAGACTCATTCAATGAATTAGATGATTCCCTTAAGTTCACTATTGAACTTCAAAAAGAAAGAAGAATAAACTTCTTAGATATTACTATCTATTATGAAGATGAAAAATTCCTCACTAGTTGGTATAAAAAACCAATGAATACTAAAAGACTACTGGATTTCAATTCCTATCATCCAGTTTATATTAAGAAAAATGTAGCAAGTCAGTTTTTAGAAAAAATTAATAAAATAGTTTCTACTGCAGATAAAAAAGAAGAGCTTAAAGTCATACTTGCAGAGAATAACTATCCTAAAGAAGAAATTGAGAAGCTTCTGAATTTTAATGGTACGAAGAACCCACAAAAGCAACAAGTAAAATTCACTAGAAAAATTTCTTATCACAAAGGTTTATTTGAGTCTTTAAAGAGAATTAGTAAGAAATACAATATTAGGCTAGCTCCAAGTTCAGAGAATAAAGTTAAAAATTTTTCCCCTAAAATAGTTCAAAGAGAAGAAGATATTTTAAAAATGCAAGGAGTAGTTTATGAAGTAAATTGTAGTTGTGGACTATCTTACATAGGTGAAACAGGTCGCAGACTAGAAACTCGTATAGCTGAGCATAAAGCAGCTATAAAAAATTGCTCCAACAAGAATGGATTAGATAGGCATGTTAGAGAAACTGGGCACAGCATGGATTGGAATTCCCTTAAAGTAATCAGTTTCCAAAGCAATTTCCAAAAAAAAAAAAAACTGAAAGAAGGAATAGAGATTGAGAAAAATCAAAATTCCATCATCAATGACTGCAAAGGATTTTCCCTGCCTAACATCTGGCAGGATTTGTTGAAAAATAACCTAAACCGTCAAGGTTAACCGTAACCATGATAGTGACAAGTAAAAAGTGACAACAACAAGACAGCCTGAAGAAGAAGAGTTTTCTCCGAAAATTTGCTATTAATGAAAAAAATTTCCTAGTAAAATTCCCATAAAAGTTGCTTTAGATTATTAATTCAATTAAACTAGGAAGCCATTTCTCAACATGAGCTTTATTCAAAGAATTGTATGTGTTTGCCCAATCCATCAAAATGTAAGTTTTCTACTTCATGCTTTTTGTATAGAAGAGACATACCAGGACCTGACTGATTATTTAGTCTGTTCTAAGGATAACAAAGACTGCATGCTGCGACACTGCTCTCAATGCCCATCCAGTGAAAATTTGAAAAGTTTTCTACTCGGAAAATTTGAAGAGTGGAACCCTGAAGATGAAGTGTCATACAGTTCATGGGTATCGACAGACAGAACACAACAGGTGAAATTCACTGTGACATTTGATGAATATTTAGTGACTTTAATTGAGAAACTAGAGAAACTAGGGCCCTATGCATTTATAACTAAATCCCAAGCAAACTTTCTAAAGAAAATGAAAGCAAACCTTTAATCGGATGCAGCTATTGTTCTCCTAGACTTCAGTGAAAATTACTCATACATCATTCAAGACGCAGCACAAGGGTAACACTGGACAAGTGACAGTTGTTCACTACATACAGCTGTAATCTACACGTGTCCACCATTCTGAAGACCTACTTGCTTCAAGTGTGTGCATCTTGTCCGATGATTTAGAGCATGATGTAGCCTTTGTATACGAAACAAAAAATAATCACTCAGTATATAAAGAAAAACTTTCCCATTGTAAAAAATGTATTTTATTTCAGTGACGGGTGTGCTGCACAGTATAAGAACTGCAAAAACTTTCTCAATCTTTGCTACCACAACCAGGACTTCTCTTTAGCAGCATCATGGATATTTTTTGCAACCAGTCACGGGAAATCTCCTTGCGACGGCATTGGTGGTACAGTTTAGCTGCTGGTTACCCGAGCAAGCCTTCAAATGTGCCCTGGCGATGCAATAGACTCAATTGAAAAAGTCCTCAATTTCTATGAGGCAAGAGTCAAAAACATAAAATTCTGGATGGTAAAAAAAGAAACACTTTCAGAAACACATCAGCAGCTAGAAGCCAGATTCTCCAAAGCAAAAACAATTCCTGGTACACGTGGCTTTCACTATTTCATCCCTGTGTCTGAAGATTCCATTGGAACAAAGAGAACTAGCTTTGATAAAAATTTCAGCACTATTTTCCACTTCTCTGGAGAACAACCACCCACAACAGTCAAGATGTCACAGATCTCTACAAACTTATACATTGCATGTATTTATGACAGTCACTGGTTTTTTGGATTAGTACTTTCTAAAAATGTGGAGGAAGGTAATCTAAAAGTAAAGTTCATGCCCCGTATGGCCCAGCACTATATCATTTCACTGGCCTCCACAGAAAGACATCTGCCATGTTCCCCTGTGTAACATCATTTCTTGTGTTAGTCCTCCCACCACCAAGGGCTCTGGAAGGGTGTACTACTTCTCTGAAAACGAGGCTGATTTAACACCACCAGTACAATAAGATACAACATCTCAGATGAAAAGTAAGATTAATTATTCAAGCTTTTAATTTGTTGAACTAAAATATTCCATTGGTTGATTATCCTAATTAGCTATAGATACCTACTAATTGTTACACTTCTTATGTTTTTATCACTTAAAGTTGAAAATTTTGTGCTGTAGACCAGTTTTTATTTATTTATTTATTTAAGTTATTATGACAAAATTTTTCTTGTCATAAGCTTTCTCCACATTACTAAAATTTGTAATTTATGCTCTACACTGATAAAAAAAATTCTAAAATTTACCTATGAACATTTTTGTCTATTATGATGCATAGTGTCCCGTTTGAAACTATCTGTGCTTAGAATAACTTAATTTATAAGTTAAAATAACTATACTGGCAATCAAAATCCCACTATTTTTCTTTCACAGCCTTTTAGACTATACTTTTAAGTTCAATTAAAAAAAAAGCGCTCTGGTAACTCCTGTGCCTTGTGCCATAATACTCACTTAATGAAGCAACGTCTTTGCACTTAAAAATTTGTTTATAAAATTTTTTTCTAAATTTGAATGCCTCTCAGAGGTAGGCAAGATTTATATAATATTTTTTTCTGAAATGTACATACTTTGCTTGACATGTGGTAAAAATTTGGTAGTGATATGTTGATTAGACACAGAACTATGAATTTTTTTCTCAAATACTGCGTCTGAAAGCGGAGTCTCAGAAACGTCATCAATGTACAATTTTCCAAAACTTTGACATTTTATATATCAGAAACTATGCGGCCTAGGGTGGAAATTTTTTACATTTATTAGTAACTTGGTGGTAGTAACAAGTAAAAAAGTTTCATGAAAATCTGAGTTGGTGGGTGTCATTTCAAAATTAAGCTGGGTGATCTGACATGGAATGACCCCTGCTTTTAGATTGCTTATACATGCTGAGTCACCTCATGCTTTCAAATTGCAGGTACAGCTAGTTTTATCCCACTTGCCTCAAAGTATTCCATCCAGTGGAAAAAAAAAACTAATTCATTCAAAACAATTTTTAAATTGAACCTTGACTAATTCAATTTGATTTGTTCATTATCAAATTTATACCAAGCCGGTGAAGTTTGGCATTGAATAGTACAATATTTTAAATTATTTGACTAGTCTACATTTATTCTATATTAGGCCAAATTATCACACACAGGTAATTATCTATTATGATGCATAAGTGTCTGCATAGAATGTGTCAAGTTATGAGTTAAAATAACTATATTAGCAATCAAAATCCCACTATTTTTCTTTCACAGCCTTTTAACTATACTTTTAAGTTCAATTAAAAAAAAAGCGCTCTGGTAACTCCTGTGCCTTATGCCATAATACTCACTTAATGAAGCAACGTCTTTGCACTTAAAAATTTGTTTATAAAATTTTTTACTAAATTTTAATGTCTCTCAGAGGTAGGCAAGATTTATATAATATTTTTTTCTGAAATTTACATACTTTGCTTGACATGTGGTAAAAATTTGGTAGTGATATGTTGATTATACACAGAACTATGAATATTTTTCTCAAATACTGCATCTAAAAGCGGAGTCGTGGAAACGTTATCAAAGTGCAATTTTCCAAAACTTTAACATTTTATATCTCAGAAACTATGTGGCCTAGAGAGGAAAAATTTTACATGGATTAGTAACTTGGTGGTAGTAACAAGTAAAAAAAGTTTCATGAAAATCTGAGTTGGTGGGTGTCATACCCTGGGTGAATTGACATGGAATGACCCAGAAGCGACCTTCTGTCCTTACCAATGAAGGCCTTTTCGCCTCCATTGCGTCACTCACATGAATGAGTTGATGACATTAATGCTCAGCATTGACCGTTTCACCAGGTTTGAGCAACTTATAGAGTATGACACCGCGCTGATCCCACCATACGCACAGCAACAACTTCCTGGCATGGTTTGGCGGTACTGGTGGTAGGCTGACTTGGATAAATCCACGATTTGCACCGCTTAGGATTATCATAGAGGATCCACTTCTCATCACAGGTCAAAATCTTGTGGAGGAAATCCTTCTTGAATCTGGAGAGCAAGGACACAGCAACTTCCAGGGTTCGTACACTTTGGGGGGGGGGGGATTCAAGAACTTTCCAGGCCTTTTCCAGGATATATACCAAAAATTTCAGGATGATTATTACGCTTTACAGTATCATGTTCAAATTATTTTTTTAAAGCAATTTCAGTTTTAAGTAATAAAAATGATGAAAGATGTAAATGAATGAGTGCTTTTTTACTCATTACATTTCTTTTTAATGTTTTTAATTGGAGAATTACCCAATAATGCTAAATTGAATCATGATGCAATTACCACAAGGCTATTCAGAAAATCCTTTCCCTCAATCAGAAAATGATTAATTCAATCAGTCATTTTAGCTGCATCACTATTCTGCACCCTTCCATGTAATCAGACTATTATTGATAACAACTGAAATTATTATAAAATAAAGTGAGGGCAGATTCAGAATTTAAGAATGGGGAGGGCACACACATCTAACAGAGGACTGGCAAAAAAAATCTCTAAGATTTATATCCTCCAAAAAACACAGGGTGGTAAAAACATGGGGGACCCATAAGGGGGAGATAGGGTGCTTGCCTGTCAGTGTGCATCACAAACAGCAGTTCTGAAGTACTGCTGTGTGGATCACTGAAAAGTTCAAGCCAATGTAAAACAAAACGTGGAGTTACAAATCCATAAGTGAAAAAGTGTGATGTCTGAAAACAAGAGACAAAGCAAAGCACTTATGTACTTACTCAATCCCCCCCCCTTTTTTTTTTTTTTTGGAATGGGGCATGTGCCTGTTGTGCCCACAGCTGGATTCCAGCTCTGATAAAAAGTATTTCCATACATGGGAATGAATTTTTTTTTTAGCATTCCCAATGACTGCCACTGGTGGCTGCATATCGGAATGTTACTGTTGAAGGCAATGAAAATCTTAATTACTAGACAGAATATGTGCCAGACTTGAGGAAAATTTCCCCCAATTTGTAGTACAGTTATGTTAAATCAAAAAGCATAAGCCCCGAAAACACTATGCACCTCACGAAATGATTCGGGAGTGGACGATCATAGAAGGGTGAACCAATAAAGTTTAAAACAGAAAGTGTAATTTTAGGAACATGGCGACAAGTTTCAGATAAGTTTCATCATAGAAGTCAGAAACTCCTGACCCACCACCCAACCCAAAAGAATCTAACCACCTCTATGTCTACCAGTACATTTGCCTCATATTACTTTCTAAAAATTCTTTTTTATATCAAACAAGATTGCCTCAATTTACTTTTTTTTTTTAAATCAAAATCACTGCTAAATTAAATTTATGAAGTGCTACCCCAAAATGTGGAACTAGCCAAATTATTTATAAAAGCCTTAAATATTAAAAAAATTCAGTTTTCTTTTGGTATAAATTAGGATATTCTAAAGTATTTTACATAAATGAAAAAATGATGAGCGTAAGGAATCTCTACCTGCAGTTTACCAGCTTCAATCATAACCAGAATCAGAATAACCACTTTTGGTTCAACTCCCAAAACATAAGACATCTTAATTATATGAATTATTTTTTATAAGCTTTTTTTAAAAAAATTGAAGTTTGTCAGTTATATAAACCAAAATCTGATCAATGCATTAAGGACAATTGATTGAATTGTTTTGGCCACAAATTCATAGTAAAATGTACAGCAAAAATATGTTTCAGGAGCCCATGAGTATTTACTGTATAAGTATATACGCATAAGGTTTTATATTACTTACCAAAGTTTTAGTCCAATAAGAAGCCCAATTGTGAAGTTAGTTGCAGAAAGTTATAACTTTTTGGAACAGAAGAGTTCACTAGTCTATTTACATGAACTTCATATGAAAAACACTAAATAATTATGAAGATATAAGATCAAAACTGGTTTGAAGTTCAACATGTTTCAAAGAAAAAAAAAGTTCATTTCTATTGTAAATTGTACAAATATAAAAATTTAATGTTTTAGTATTAATTCTCTATATGCTTGGAAGATACCACAAATATGGAGTATCAATGGATGGTTATACAGATTTAAGACTGCTGACTTTAATTTCAAGTTCCATATCCATTTTTTTAAGTAGTGCTCTTTTCTCATGGGCAGTTTTTCTAAAGCTATCAGATTTTACAATGTATGTAATGTTATTTGTAGTTTCAGCTTTTAAAGCTAAATCATCAGCAGAGTTAAGTAATTCTTTGACTTCTCCTTCAATGAGTTTCCTTTTCTTTTTTATGCTATCACTTTCATCTAAAATAGCTTTCCTTTTTCCACATATGGCTGCTTTTTCCTTTTCTTTGGACTTATCATCCAAATAACGTATGTACTTAACTTTTGCCGTGCAGCTCCAACTGACAACAGAAGGAATTTTGAGATATTTATCTTATCAATACCACCTACATAGGACATATGATCACAAATAATTCTCTGTGCTACAATTGACTCCTCTCTAGTTTTATACAATGAGCTCCTTATTGACTGAGAAACCCCTCTCAACAGAAGCTTGCCCATGTGACAACAGTAATAGAAGTTTCACAACTTTCCACAGTTCACTAAAAGCTTTAGTAGAAGACATGTACTCATACAATAATGTGTCTACTCTTTGTAGTTTATCTTCTGGATCAAAGTTTATGAATGAAGATTTTACTGCTGCACATAATTCTAGTTGTATTCTATGAACATCAACAAGAAGTGTGAGAATGGATGTTAGATTCTTAATACAAGTCTCGCTATTTTTTGACATCAACCAAGGATCTAAACACTTCATGTGGTGAACAAGGGAGTACTGAAGTGGATTTTTTTCCAATAGCTTCACAACTAGCTTTTGCAAAAATATTCAGCATTCCATTCTAAACTCCATAAGTTTGCATTCACTAATGTTCTTAGCACTTAATTCTTTCAATGCCTTCTCTGTTTGAAACCCAACATCAATTTGTAGTGACAACACTGAGATGCATCTGTAAGGTCTACTTGTAACAGCTTTAAGGCAGAGTTAGCTTCTGCCATTACTGTTCTTTTAACAAAACGATTAATCAGATTTCTTAGCATCTTTTCAAGATCTGTGGCCATAAAAGGCATCATTGGTTTATCTGACTGATATGCCTTGAGAAATGGTACCAGCTGTTTTGAAACTGAATTGAAGAAATGCAGTTTAGCCAAAACAAAAGGATCTTTAATGAAAGTTTTGATAGCATCAAATGATACAGTGTGGGGATTCTTGATGCACTTCTTTTCAACTTGGTTAACATAATTTTCAATGTCTGCCCAAATTTCTAATGCTCACTCGCAGGCAGGAGTATTTTCTAGCCACCTGTGTGGGCAGAATTTTAATGGCATCTTATTGGCTAAAATTATTTTAGAAAAATCTTCCCTTCTTGCAGGTGAATTTTTCAAAAGCCTAAATAATGATGAAAGCAACTTTTGAATTTCCCACCCTGTTGCTGAAAGCTCCATGTCGAAAGGCATTGTTTACAATGTGAAGTCCACAGCACCCTGTGTTTAGGACATTTGAATCAGCACTAAGTGTTGATTGCAGCATATCAAAAAACTTCCAATTAACATTGGGTCCATCCATTGATAACTGCACACTGTTATGCAGTGGGAGGCACGCCATGTATTCAAGGAATTTTTCCATCATTATGTCTGCACTAGCATGACCCAAAAAAACTGATGACAAATATCTGGTTGAAACTGTTCCTTTTCCCCATAAACGAACATGTATATCCATTTGTTCTGACTGACTAAACTTGTTTAAATTTTCGTCAAACAAAATCACAAAATTTTCATTTTCAGTTTGGACTTCCTGAACCAACACTGATTTAAAGTGAAGTGCCAAACCAAAGCAACAAATGTAGGAACATTTTTTTTTTCGCCACAGCTGAAATTTCCAGCAATTCTGCTGTCAGAAAACATTAGGCGGAATAAAACATCATTACCTACACAAGACCTGTAAGAGTAATGGGATTTAACCACTTTCAAACACCACAATGCTTCTGCTTTAATAGTTGCATTTTCTTCAAGAGGAATATGTAGAGGATTAGATGTGGATATTGATGCAATAGGCTATGTTTGCTTATCACTTGATACACATAGCAATTTATCAACAGTTAGTGGAACATTTTTACAGCTTTCTGTCAACATACTATGTTTTTTTCCTTTCATGTGGCTTCTTAAAGCGGATTCCCCCATATTCGAAACATCTATTACTTTAATGCATAAAATGCATTTTGCAACATGGTGATTGCTTTCATCTTTTTTAATCCATATTTAGGATTTATTAGCCAAAGATCACTAAAAGTACACTTACCCATATTTAATGGGGGGATGAAAAAGAAATGGGTAAATCAACTGAAACAGTAAATGAAAACCGAAAAAATATCTAAGATCAGGAACCACACTGAATTTGAATGACTGTCTGACACAAAGGAAAGCACACAACTAAAAATTGAGAATTTCTCCTGAGTAAGGGGCTACACATGTGTCCAATTACTACAGGCCAGATTTTAAGTAATTAAAGAAAAATGGGTCTTACTGCTATGTTCTTTCTTGCTCCCCCAGCTTTGTCCTTTAGGCAGCCTGGGTTGCAAATGCTTTGGCATTGATTTAGTCTTCATTCAAAACAAGGAAACAACACTTAGTGAAGTTACTGTTTTATGACCTGTCTGCCAATCAGTAGACTGAGAGTGTTGTGCTAAAAGACTGTTACAAAGCATCACCTCTTACAGCTGGGCTCCAAACCAGAGGAAAGGAAATGTCAACAAACACTTAGTGCCTGAGGGAAGCAAAACTTTGTACTGGGTCTCCTCCTCCAAGTATCAAATCTTTCATACTTACCCAGCTGGAGAGTGGATGTAGGCCTTCAAGGTCAGCAGATCCACCATGACATTTAATCGTGATATGCCCTCCAATAATTAAAACTTAGCACATATCTTGAGACTGCCTTCCCAGGACAACAAAAAACGAGGTATTTCGCTATTTCAATTTCTTACTCAAAAGTGCAGTAGATTACCAGATTTTCATTCCCCGAAAAAATCAGTAGTTCGTCAAAAATTGTAGACCTGACAAAAGTGCTATTCAGTAAGCATACAACTTACAAAGAGCTGAAAGAGAAAAAAATAATAAATAAAAAAAAACGGTGATGATCTCAAAAGGCACCTCAACAAATGCTTTGAATAAGATGTAATTACAGGGGGATTGTGCGATCAAATCAACAATCTGAAATTAGCGCAATGCAATGAAGATAACGAACGGGCAGTGTATGCCAAGTGAGCTTACAAGTACGAAATTTAAGATTTTTTATTTTAGCTTTTACATAAACTGGTTTATCCTGCAAAAACTATAAAATCTTTTGATTTAAATTTAAAAATTAAAAGTCTAATATATATGGACTTTTCATTTTCCAAAATTCCTGTGTTTAATTGGTAAAAAGTCCGGAATTCAGGATAAAATCCTGACCACAATCACCCCTGTAATTAGCAAAGGATCAGAACTAGCTTAAAAAAGCGAGGAAGGAAAAATGATGCAGTTGCATAGATTATAAAATGCTTTTCAACATATGACTGACCTTGCACAACTCTGAAGTTTAAGGTTTATTACGCAAGTTTATCAAGCACAAGATCATAAAGAACGGATTCTGTTTTTATACCGACCTTTGAATTCGATTTGGACTATTTTCTACAAGGGTAGGTTTCCCCAGGTCTCTTCTCCCTGATAACATACCAAAACTTCAAAGCAATCAAACAGATTTTATGTGAGTTAACATTCCTAAGCTTGGAGAACAAATATTGCTCTTATGTCTTGGCCTTTGGAATTTAATTTTGACCATTTTCAACAGGGTAGGTTCCTCGTTTGTACCTAACAGCATACTAAAATTTCGCCGAAATCCAACCCTTTTTATGTGAATTATCGTACGGACAAATGGAAAAAGCCAAAGCATAAACGTTTCTGCAACCTACAGTTCGAAAGGGTTAGTAATTTCGAAAATAAAAACCATAATGAACAGCACGAAAACTAGCTCATAAACAGAATATTTGAAACTACAGTAGGCACTCTCAATTATTACAGATGGCAGGGGGAAGGGAATATAACTGTCTAAAATTAGCATGTTTTCGTTGCGCTAGGCGCTGAATTCCGTCAGACCCTCACATACCCCCAATGGCCAAATGATTTAAATGTGCTGATGTTCATGGAATGAAATGGTTCATCAGCTATGATAACCGCATAAAAGTTAGAGGGGGGGCACTTTTTTTTATATTTATGCAACATTCTACATTACTCCAGCATTTATCTTGTCATCATCAACAATAGCAATGTAACTACCCCTTACGATCATGGATATCGGCCAACTGAAAATCTGCCATATCACTAAGGGATACAACACACAGGTATCCTGTTACAATGTATTGTAATTGAAAAAAAATCTCAGAAATTAAGATCATCAAAAGAAAAAATTTTCAGAAATTAAGATCAACATCAAGTCGTGGTGTTTCAAAAATACGTTTTCCTTTATAATGTTTAAAAACATGTTTTTGCTTTTTTACCTGTCGTGTATAATACACTGCTGGACAATTGCTAAGGACGGATGACAATAGCAACCATAAAATGGAAGGCAGGAAAATGTGGAAATTAGCATAAGTGCGGGATACAGTAAGACGTGTCGTGCGTATGCAAATTTTGGATTGCCGAACTTGTTCGTGGCGTCATAGCGCTGATAAGAGATATAAAGGATTTAATGCGTATTGATCGTTGTTGTTCAAACGCAAAGTTGAAAGGGAAAGAATCAATTGACGAACTTGCAATTTTCAGTATGTCTTCCCGACATCACCTAGATAATTTTACGCGTGGCAGTATTATTGGCAAGATTGAAGAAGGGTCAAAAATAACAGATGTTGCCAGGGAGTTCAACGTCAGCCACAGTGTTGTTTCAAGGCTTTGGAAATCATTTCAAACAAATGGAGAGTGTAGTGAACGTCACGGGGGAGGTCGTGTTCGCAGTACGACACCTGCAGAAGATCGGTACATAGTGCTATCAAGAAAAACACACCGGCGCAGCACAGCTAGTGAGGTAGCAAATCAGTTTATTGCTGCTACTGGCAAGCGGATCTCCCAAAAAACTGTCACCAGACGTTTGCATGAAGGAGGACTATACGCCCGCCGTCCTGTTGTGTGCATCCCATTGTCCAGACGTCACCGTACCGCCCGTTTGAAATGGTGCCATCAACATCACAATTGGACTGATAACAACTGGTCTGCTGTAATCTTCTCGGATGAGAGTAGATACAGTCTGTCGCCTGATTGTCGACGACAACTGATCTGGCGTGATAGTGGTACTGCATATTGTCCAGCAAACATACAGGAAAAGGACCGATATCCGACATGTAGTGTCATGGTATGGGCTGGCATCATGATCAATGGCCGTACGTCCCTCTATGTGCTTCCAACTGGGACTATGACTGGCCAACGATACATTAATGATGTTCTGCTACCTCATGTTCGCATGTTCCGTGGTGCTGTTGGTGATAGATTCATTTTCATGGACGACAACGCAACATGTCATCGAACAGTCGCTGTCCAGGAGTGTCTTGAGAGCGAGGATATTCAACGCCTCGTATGGCCAGCACTTTCTCCAGATCTGAATCCCATTGAAAATGTGTGGGATGCTTTGGGGAAGAGTCTTGCTGGTCGCCAATGCCCTCCAATAAACAAGGACACCCTCATCCGTGCACTGACAGAGGAATGGGATAAATTACCCCAACAGCTGCTTGATAATGTTGTGCAAAGCATGACACGACGTGTGGAATCTTGCATCGCCCTCCATGGTGGCCATATCCCGTATTGACATCTTACGCCGGAACGCCTGCGGACGGTAATTGCATTTTTTTCACGTTTACGTATTCTGCACAAAATGGCCTGTTTGTCCCTTGAGCACGTTCCAAAGCCTTCTGGATTTCAGAGCACAATAAATTGTCTTTCTTGTAATGTCCTGGCATTCTGACATTATTTTATTTCACTTGGCATCCAACCACACTTACTTTTTTATACGCTATATAGCCGTTTATGATCCATCCTTAGCAATTGTCCAACAGTGTAAAAGAATAAGGTCGATTTTTTTATGGAATCAGACGTCCATATGTCCGATTGTCTTTGTCCGAGTTCACATGTTAGCTACTGTGACAAGTAGACCTATTTTTTCAGCTCAAAAATACGTAGTTTTGTATATATTCACAGTATAAGCCATTCCTTATTCCCACAGAACTGAATTCAGCAGATGCAAAATGAACATTAAGACTCACCCAACACCATGTTTCTGATTGTCTGCTGTTTATATTCAAGAAATGCGAATATGGATCAATGGTGAATGCAGCAACTATGATTTTTATTTATTGCCAAGAAAAAAAAAACAAGCCTGAAAGCTGTAAAGCTGAAACGGATATTTCCCCCCTCCCCCGTGCAGAAAAACATTCCGATTAAGATCAAACGGCGGGAGCAAGCACGCACGCTCACACACAACCTCTGGAATGTTCCGATGGAACAGCTTCTTTTCATTTGGCACATCGCTATAAATCACCACCTGCAGCTCACGGAAGTGTTTTCCTCTTTCACCCTAACTATAGGAGAAAACGTAAAAAAAAAAATGCTCCCCAATTTTTGACAAAATGACCAAATTTACGTCATAACGTTGCAATTTACTAAAATATGTTTATCTGCTCAATTTTGCCTAAATCCATTAAAAACCTTTAAATTATAGATGTTTTTTTTTTTTTTTTATTAAAACAGTAACTCAGACGTCTGAATAAAAATGTATGTTTGTAATTCAAATAGAGTCCACATCATCACAGAAAAAAATGTAAATATCACTGTTTAAATAAACCATGACATCTAAAAAAAAAAACAATTCACTTGCTTTTCCCGTAATTTATAATTACTGTTTCTTTTTTCAATCCCATTATGCAACTGATTTTTTTTTTTTTTTTTTTTTTTTTTGCATCTGCTAAAGTTTCTAACAGAATTTGGCGAAATTTGCACTAGAACTTTATTGTGATGTATCTTAATCACTATAAAAATTTTACTGTGTTATTTTCAAAATTCGGGAAAATCGATTTCTGAAAAATTTCTAGTCCTTTTGAGCCGTGGAAGTGATAAACAGGTGTTTGCTTTCTTCCCAACCAAGGGCTTCGGATCAGTGCTCCCAGCTGTCAATCAACCGTTGCTATGGTTACACCCTTTCTGCTGGAGGCTCACTCTGTCCAAAGAGGCACACATACTTGTCCATGATAAAAATTTCCAATGCTAACTTTTAAAGTTTTAAACCGATTCAATTGGAATTTTGGGAGTGAGCTTCTGTAATCCAATTATACTGAACGTAAAAATTTCAGCCACTTTCGTGAAAAATTTGCAAAGATATTTTTCTTATTTTTTATCATAAGTAGCCGAAGTCTCTTGAGGGGAGGACCGGAAGCAAGTGTCTGGCATGCACAAAAACAAGGAGCAGATGAATGTGTTGTTCAGGCATACTCCTCACTGGTGGATGCCAGCTGACTTGGTACATACGCTACCCCCCTGCAAATGCTAAATGTCTCTTCTTTCCCCTTCCGTTCTCAGCAGTTGTCGGACGGACATCAAGCTCCCCTTCCTTAACAGACCTACTAGTAATCATCCAATTTTATTGCACTGGAAGCAGTGCCCCCCCCAACCAACCAAATTAGGATTTGGTGCACGTCCAAAACACCACCGTTGCCGGCGGTTTCTTTGAGAACAGAGGAGAGGAACTTAAAAAAATGAAGGGGTAACAGTAACATGGTTTCCTAAAAGGGCATTTTTTTTTTAAGCACTAATTTCAAATTTCAAGGCTTTTCAAGACAGCATTAAAAAAACACCGTTTCTCCAGGATATTCCAGGCCTTGAAAACTCAATCATGATTTTTCAGGACTTTCAAGGTTTTCAAGGACGTGTGCGCACCCTGAGCATCGTAGCGCCTAGACTTGTTCGCAGCTGTGAGTTGGTGGGGCACGCAACGGCCCTCCTTGTGAATCCGTCCAAGCTTGTGCAGGCGCTTTGCAATGACTTGCTGTGTTACTCCGAGTTCCTGGGAGAGCTCTGACTGTGTGCGACAGGGATCCGCGTCCAACAGTTGTTCCAGTTCCTCATCGTCAACTTTCTGTGGCAGTCCCGGACGTTCTGCATCACGAAGATCGAAATTTCTCTGCTTAAACCGCTGGAACCACTTCTTACACATACTGTAGGACACAGCAGCCTCACCCAAAGCAGCACAGATCATTTGCTGGGCTTCCGCAGCACTTTTTTCAGCTGAAACACGAACAGGAGGCAGTGCCTCAAATGCTGCTTCTCGAACGACATTGCTTTCACTGTCAACTTTCGTCCCTTCTGTCACTACAGCTGTTGGTGGTTACAGTTGCCTGGAAAGCTATTCGATGGCACTGCAATCAGCCATTATTGCACACAGCTATTTGCATTTGCCAAAGTTCTATGATCGCTTGCAGTTACGGGCCGAGAATTAAATTGCACACTTAATATTATGGTTACTCAATGTTGAATAAGTGAGCTATCACCGATATATTAAAAGGCGATTTATTCATCGATGATCCAATAACTGCTGTAGATGGGAAAGATACGAATTCTTTGGTTCTTTAGCAAAATATTGTGGTTTTTGCTGATACATCGAAAATTTCCACCCATATTACGGATGCGTGAATGTTTCAGGAATGAATATCCACCGATATGCCCATTCCCACTTTGAGTTAGACTTAGAAATGCACGCAGGGAAGAAAAGCTTCCTCCCACAATGCTTTGGGGTTCATTTCAGGGAGCTTCGACGCAGCCCACGGAAAAGGCTCTCGTTGGCTCGCTGGGCTGCTGGTGATGACGCAGCGATTGATACACCTCTGTCAGAGACCGTTTTACTGAAATCATTTCACGATGACGAAAAAAGAAAAAAAGAAAGCAGTTAAATACAATACTCAAGATGCCTCTCACACTGAAATATTTTTAAGATAACATTTTACTGAAAGTGAAGACACCATCACAGTTCAAATTATTTTTGTGAAGATACTGTTTGAACTAAAAATATTTTGAATAAAGGTCATGTTGAGAAATGGCTTCCTAGTTTAATTGAATTATTAATCTAAAGCAACTTTTATGGGAATTTTACTAGGAAATTTTTTCATTAATAGCAAATTTTTGGAGAAAACTCTTCTCCTTCTTCAGGCTGTCTAGTTCAGGCTGTCTAGTACTCTTCTCCTTCTTCAGGCTGTTCTAGTTCTTGCGCGACGATGTCGCGCAAGAACTAGAACATTCGCTACGTTTGAGGGCGGTAACGGAGGTTCATCTGTTGTATCCACTCCTTGAGAATGGCCTGGGCAGAGGCTGAAAAGTGCTAGGATAGTATGCTTATTGCTGAGTGGGGAGATGTCCAAGATTATTGAGAATAATAGTTGTGTCAGGCTTGGTTTGTTTCAATTAATTACCAGTGTGCAGTTGTAAATAATTATGGGTTACAGTTTTAACTTCGACGTTTTAGGAAATGTGTAATATAGTTTTTGTTTTTTTTTCTTCATTGAAGTTTTTAATTAGATATTAGTGTTCTAGGGAGTTGAATTACATGCAGTAGTTGATTATTTTGAATTTTAAATCAGCATTTAGATAATTATGGGGGGAGGGGCAAAGTTTGCATGAGTTGAAAAAGGCATGTTTTTGGGCCTTGAACCACAACATGACTAATGAAAATTATGTGTTCGAAATGTGTGCAAGAGATGAAAACCTCCTAAATGATATTTGGGATAAAGGTGAGCAACCTCAAAATGTATATTATGTCTGGGACATGGTAGCTAAGCAACTGGCTCACCAAGAGCCTCCTCCAATCACCACAAATGAACTCTGGTCACGAAAAGAAGCAACCTGGCAGGCTATTCTTGGGGACGATATCAAAATACTCTTCCATTCAATGCCACGCCGTGTAGAGGCAGTTATTGTTGCTTGAGGTGGCTTTACACGATACTGAGTTTTGAAGTGAAAAATCTTGCGTAGCTCTACAAATGTAATCAGTTACCTCCTGCAACATGAGGAATCTGTGATATAAATTTCATTTGAATAGTGCGATTCTCTTTCTTGGTGTTGCAATTTTCACAAACAGTAGTGTATATACAGTTGTCCAAAATAATGGAAACACCTCACCGAAAACAGTGATTTTGGTATGTGCTGCTTTTTGAGTAAAACAAACATGTAGCTACAATGGGTTTTTTTGTTGTTTTTTTTTATAAAAGTGTTGCTTATGGTCTCAAGGGTCTGTGTGATTGCAATGTAAATCGGTGTTTGCATAATTTTGCTGCAGGTGAAGGCACAATGAGTGACCTGTTGGAGTTCCAAAGAGGGCGGGCAGATTGTAGGAGCCCACCTGGTTGGTGCGTCGGTAACCACAGTGGCACAGGTATTAGGGGTATTGAGAGGTACCGTGTCGAAGGTCATGACAGCATACAATGTTCACGGTACAACATCATCTGCGAGACACAACTGTGGAAGGAAAACCAAACTCACTGCGAGAGACAGGAGGACATTAAAGAGGATTGTTACAGCAAGGAGGAAGACCACTGCGATGAAAGTGACTTCTGAGCTTAATGCACATCTCCAAAACCAAGTGTCGACCCATACAGTACGAAGGGAATTGCATAAGCACAATATTTACGGCAGAGTTGCGATTGCAAAACCCCTGGTGTCACAGGTGAATATGAAAGAGACTACAGTGGTGCGAGGAACATAAAACAAAACGTGGACTGTGGATCAATGGAAACATGTCTTGTTTTCTGATGAATCCAGTTTCTCACTATTCCCCACCACAGGGCGGGTTTATGTGTGGAAAACCCCTGCAGAAGCCTACAACCCAGACTTTCTCCTTCCTACAGTGAAGCATGGGGGCAGTTCCATAATGGTTTGGGCCATGATCATGGTTTGCAGCAGGTCCCTTTATCACCTTACACGGACGGATCACTAGCGGTGACTATGCCACTCTTTTGGCCAACCATGTGCATTCAATGGCGCAGGCATTGTTTCCGTCAGGAGTCAATGGCGCAGACATTGTTTCCGTCAGGGGATTGCACCTTTCAAGATGATAATGCCCCAATTCACAGAAGTCAAACTGTTCAAACATGGTTTGAGGAACATGAGGATGAAATTGCACATCTTCCCTGGCCTGCACAATCACCGGACTTCAATCAACATCACTGAGCCCCTGTAGTCTGTGTTGGAAAACAGAGTGTGATCCCGTTATCCTCCTCCGGCATCTCTCAAGGAATTGGAGCAGTTTCTGCAGGAAGAATGGTACAACATACCACTTACCACCATCCAGGACTTGTGTGCGTCCATTCCAAGGAGGATTCAAGCAGTTTTAAATGCCAAGGGTGCTCCCACACCATATTAGGTGTGTTACAAGGTGTTTTCACTATTTTGGACAACACCTGTATGTTCAGCAGTCAAAAGGATATAAGGAAAACATTTTTTTCCCTATATTTATGACACCGACATTTCGGTTGTAATGAGCACGTCATTTTGTTCCTTTCAGATGCAAATAAAAATTTTTAAGAGTAATTCAAAGAGAATGGAACAGGTAAGAAAAAAATGCAATCAGATTTCAACAATGAATAAAACATCCCAGAATAGGAACAGCTACTTACTCCTACTAGCAGATAAGAAGTATGTTACTAAAATTGACAAATTCCACACAAAAACTTTCTCATAGCAGAAGGAAGCTATCAGAAAGAACGGGATTTTCAAATCGAACAATTAGAAAAGGAAATATAGAGGGAAACATGATATAAATCTACTCCCCCTAACAGAATAATTTTGCATAATGAAAAAGTTGATAATATGCAAAAAGTATTCTTCATAGCAAATGCTATGCTTAGGAAAAAGAAATTTTCAAAAACGTCTCCTGAAAGCAAAGACGGCGCGAAAATTTTTTTGACATTTATGCCCTCTAACAGGAAAGCTGTACATTATTTAAAGAGGATAATGTTCCCAATCTTTATTGTATTGAATGTCATACAGTTAGAGAAAAGGAATCTTTCAATAGAGTTCTAAGAAGCAGATATACAGCAACAGACAGAAGCACACGAACACCACCTAGCGACTGAACTGTGAACTACAAAAATCTGCACAAGTACAGGCAATATGTTCCATAAGGTAAATGGTATACAGCGTTAAAAGAACTTTTTTAAATCGGACATTTAGAAGCAGCGATTTGGCAAAAAACAAATTTTATATTTACACTCCTAACACAGAAATTGTGCATAATTTTGAGCAAGAAATACGTACAAAATGCTTTCATATTAAGTAACATCTAACCGAAAAAATTATTTTTCGGTTGGGTGTTTAGACACACAGACATTGCTGCAAATATGCTGTAACCAAAAATGTGAATTTACGCCTTATAAGTGGCACATTTGTGCGTTAAGAAAAATTTGAATTACATGCAAAACATTTTGAAACGCTCGCCGACGATAAAAGATGTTTTCAAATCGAACTCTTAAAAGCAGAGATATGGTAAAAAATAAGATATATATCTATGCACCCTGGTGGAAACATAAAATATATATCTACACCCCCTCGCCCCTTTTAAGAAAAAGGTATTCTTGAAAGGTTTTCTATCATGTGCAATATCTGACCAAATAAATAAATAAATAAATAAATTTAGTTTTCAAAAGAGCAAATATTGCTACAAAAATACATCAGAACCAGAAATAAACACTTACACCACCTAGTAGCAAAACTGCTCTTTCCCAAACATTAGAAATTAAGTGCAGAACATTTTCCTTCATGAGCTTTATCTGATGTAAAAAGAAATTTCCAAATCGGACTTTTAAAAGAAAAGATATCTGGGAAATTGTGAATTAACTTCAAGCTGGCTAGCGGAAAAACTATCCCTGACTTGAAAAAAAAAAAAATAGTCTAATGGTATCGAATAGAAGAAAGAATTTTTCGGTCGGATATTTAGAAGCAATTACATGGAAAAAAACATTTTTGAATTCGATAACATCGGCATTTGCACCATCTAGCGGCAAAGTTATGCATCGTAAAAAACCCAGAAAGCAAGGATCATCGCTCTCACATTTCAAGCTACCAATGCAAAAAAAAAAAAAAAGAATTTTTCAAATCGGACTAATAAATATAGAGATATGGTTTCCACGAACGGACGGACAGATGGACGAAGTGATACCGATACCATAAGCACATTCTTTTTGTTTCTTTATCTTTCTTTTTGTTTAAGCAAAAGACATGCTGGGTCATTATATGCGAAATCGTCAGATTTTGAATTAATTTTCCACCAATACATCTCCAATTCTTACGATTTTTTTTTAATGGGTAGCTACTCCCAACTTATAAAAACCCTGAAAGTTTCAATTTTTTATTTCCGATAGGTTAAAAGATATAATTTTTTGAATTTTGGTGCATGGCGGACACATTTTGCGTGAAAACGCAAATATCTCCATTATTTAGAATAAAAAGAAATACATATATCGTCATTCTTTCTTAATTTTTACAAAGGAACCCATTGGTGCAATGCACGCGTTTCTATCTGCTTTAGTTTTTGAGTTATGAGCAATGAGATAGCCTTTCTTCAATGCTTAAAAAGACAATGTAGTACAGCACTTAGAAAGCTGCAGTTATTATTCTTTCCAAAGAAAGGTTTATTTAATCTATCAAATGAAGAAAAAAAAACCCCTTGGGTTTTTGCCTGAGCACCGAGAAAAGAATTTTTAAACATGGTGCATTGCCACGGTGACAGCGCAATCGGTGAAGCACCCTGCGTTTTGGCCGCGGCTGTGCGGAGACTTGGTACCGGAAGAAGAACGGCATTCCTCCCGCACGCAAGAAGCGATCCCACCCATCACCCCCATCCCGCGGACGCATGTATTGTTGAACTCAAGTTTTGAAGGAAAGGAATTCTTTATTTTAAAAAAGCATGAATAGTTCATGAACGATGTTTACATTTCGATGTCTCGCAACGCTGTGATCAACTTCCATGTCAGTTTTTGATTATATTTAATGAAATCAGATAAGAGGAAGTTGAGCTTCCGTGGAACGCATTTTTTTTTTTTTTCCCGATAACGAATTTGGCGATTATCATAAAATTTAACATATACAGGTTTTACAGTGTTCGCTAGATTTTTCCGCATTTTGTGTCATCATCTGAATCATTTCTTGAAATCGATGCAAAACCAAAATTATTTGGGGGGGGGGGGGGGGTGATTGCTGCCAATGCTTTCGCTCTACAAGAGAGATCGTGGTGAAATTTCTTTGGGTAATTTTGGGAATCGTCTTGTATGTTTTTTTAATCAGCTTTTTTTTTTTATTCTGGCGAGTATGTATGTATGTATGTATGGATAAAAAGTTCCGTCGTGCTTAGTTTTCAGATTTATCATGCCGGCGATGAAATGAAGCCTCTCTTTTTTTTAGATGTTGTTTGTAGAGGGTTACTGCAAATGGCCTCACACTCCTGACCTTTTGCGCACTTTGTCTGATCAACATCCCGCAAATTTATTGCTCCGCGTAAAGATATCCTTAAGTATAAACTTGCCGCCCCGGTTGCGCAGTGGTCTAAGCGATGGCTTATGAATATGATCATTCGTCTGAATTGGGTCGGATTCGAATCCTGGTGAGGCATGGATGTTGTGTTTGTCTTACGGCACTGGCTCTCTCCCTTCCCTGGAACCAGTGGCCCCAAATTAGGGATGGGCGACTGCTTATAGCCCACTGAGTTGCTCACGGTGGTCGTTAAACCTCCAATAAAAAAAAAAAAAAGAAGTATAAACTTGGCATTTGCCGCAGGATGAAAAATGTTGACAAAAAAGTGTTAGGAAGATTTTATGCTCACGCATTTTCTGTGAAGGTAATAAACTTTTTTCTGTAGCGTGGATACTAAATATGACCTGTGAGAAAATTTAATGTTCGTGTCACCGATGTAAACCAATCAGTTCTAAACTTTCGGCTTTTGGAAGTTTATGAATTGTAGCCTCTTAAATAAAAAAAACAAAATGGCATTCCACATGGCTGTTAGTTTTTGTACTTATGGGAGGGAAATGGGGGGAGGGAGTCCTCTGAACGAATTCCTAAGAGAGCAGCAGAAACACGCGTTTTGAAATTATAGTTGAAAACAATCAGAGAGATTCCTTGTCAAGTTACAAACCGTACTTCATAAATAGCCTTATGAAACAGAGAGAGAGAAAAAAAGAAAGACCTATGTAAGCTAAAATTGCGAAGAAATAGCAACTTGCCATAGAGATTCGTATCCATGGTTCCCATACTACATACATTGTATAAATACTACGTGCAGTATTCACTTGAAAACTTTTTTTGACTAGGGATAACATCAGCGTCGAGTAAAGTTAACATGAATGGAATTTTTGCCAAAATTTCTGACAAACACTTCAAAGTGTGTGCCTCCTCTCCCATCACGTTTAGCCCCCTCCCCTTCCTTAATAGCCCACCCAGTTCTGAGCAGCTAGCGTCGCCACTGCCCTGCGTTTGTTAACTTATTTGCCATTATGGTATAATGTTTTGTGTTTGCCACAGATGTAGAACTGTTTATTTTTCTTAGAGACGATTTACTCTTTTTGTTCGTGCTATAGCCGACACGCTTGCTTCTTGTTTTTTTGGGTTTTTTTCTCTTTTAAAGACAGGATGGCCTCGGACCTCGAATCCCTCAGATCCTAGTTTACGATCTCTGGCAAACAGAGAACGAATTTCTAAAAGAGCACCGCAAGTGGAAAAGCTCCATAGTGTATTTTCTCAGATCTCTTTTATTCTCTTGCAATTTTAAAGTTGCCTAGTTTTTCAGCGTCTTTGTGCATTGTGATTGTGGCGTAATGCGTTAAACAAAAAAAAAACAAAAAAAAACAAATTATTCTCAATTCAAGAGACAGCTAAAGTAACTTGTCAATATGAGGACAATAACTGCATTGCCACTGATAAAGAGAAACAGAAGCTCATAAAACAGAGCGGACACATTACGATCGCTAAATAGAAACACGAGTTCTATACTTGTTTTTCATAAATTGGTAATCAATAATTGCGATACATTGAATTACATTAACGAAAACGTACTCATACGTTTGAGGTCTGTTAATGTTTCCCATTATTTCTAAATTTATTGGCACGATTAATTTTAAAAAAAATATTACGGAAATTATTTCAATTGCTACCGCTCTGAACGCCGGGATGTGATTAGAAGGCATAACATTTTTCGTTCAGTGTATAACCGTCAAACTGTATTTTCCTATCTTTGCGCTACACCACGAACAGTTAAACTGTGTTTTCCTTATTTTAGGGTGCTGTGGTGCGTTTTGTTTCATATGTGCTCTTGAGAGTTTCGTGAGCTCCCACCTGACGCGTAATCTTTAAATAAGCAGCTGAAATAATAAATAAATAAATAAAAAACAGGCAAGATGACAACTGTGAGATATACTCGTTCATTTAAATACCAGATCTACCAGAAAATAATCTATAACATTTTTTCTAACCCGATGCTGAACCTTGCTAACGTCATCATCTGTGATCGTCAAGTATCTGACGTTACCTAAAACGCAGTATATATCTCCTCTACCTCGCAAGAATAGGCACCGAGATCTTTAAGAATATCCCCGATTACTTTATTTCTCAAGCTGTCATTCCTTGATCATTTTCTCTAACGGCAAGCGTGGACAACTGGACAATTTATTCATTCCTGAAATAAAACTATTTCATGTCTAAAAATTCTGTCGGATATTACGTGAGCTGTAGAAATCAATCAATATTCCAAAAACTGTATTCAACATCAATTGCATAATTCATAAGCGTCGGTACTGTATATCGTTAAGCTATACAGGGAGAAAAAGTTTATATTGGTTCTTCTCGTCATTGAATGGCTAAGAATACCAATATATTTTCTACATCTGTTGCATAATTTATATGCGTTATTTGTGTGTAACCTTTTTGACAGTATAGCTCATATTGGTAAGCTGTATGGAGAAAATGGTTTATATTAGTTTTCCTCGTCGTCAAATGGCTAAGAATGTGGTGGATAGCATCTGACGATTTGGCGTGAAATGACCCTTTAGTAATATTTTACAGTTATATTGTTTGAAATGCCTTTAAACATAACATTAATTCACTATCCTTCCTCTTTCAAGCATCACATCAAATTATCGTGCGATCGGACCAACGCGTGAAAATGATATCTTGATCTGCCAACCGTCCAAAGGCAAACATCCACTCCTGCTGCTGTTTGGCTGGCTGCCAATGCTATTCGCGGCGCGCTGTTTCACAGTGGCAAAATACGAGCCGTGCACCATATTTAAAAATTATCTTCTCAGCGTGCACGTGAAAGCCCAAGGTTTTTTCTTCTTCATTTGTTAGACTAAACTTTTTTTTAAAAACTAAAAACAATTGCAATCTTCTAAGCGCTGTACTACATTGTTTTTTTACGTTTTGAAAAAAAGGCTCTCCCATTGCACATAACTCAAAAACTAAAGAAGATAGAAATTCGTGCAATGCGCCAACAATTCCTTGGGGGAAATTACGAAGGAGTGGTGATTTTGGTACTTTCTTTGATCCAAACAACGGAGATATTCACGTTTTTACGTGATTAAGGCCCGCCATACACCAGATTTCGAAAATTAGTATCTTCTAATCTATGTGAAATAAAAAAAACGAAACTTTCGGGATTTTCATACATTGGGGTTATCTATTCATTCATGAAAAAAAAAAAAATCGTAAGAATCGGAGATGGTGTGGTGGATAGCATCTGACGATTTGGCATGGAATGACCTTGCTATAAATGGCTAACTATTTTGCTGGCTTGACAATGTGAGGCATGTAATTTATAGGTAGGACACAGTCAGCCCCTGTTCCTACCAATAACGCTTCAGAAAATTTAGAAATATCACGTGATTTGACGAGTTATTTTTTGCTGTTTTCATAAAAGTAGCACAATTTGTAGCGTAATTTCCGCTACAAGCTACTGGATTTTGTAATGTGCTACTGCTACAACTACATTTTTTTTATTTGTAGCGATGCTACATACATACATACAACACAACTCTACAAGTAGCGTGCTATTTCCGAACACTATATATATATATATGCCCCCCAGAAAACCAACCTAAACGTCCTCGTCGTGGGGTGGTGGAAGCAGGTGGATTAGGTGCTGTGATTTACAGTGGCTCCTCTCTTTGGAGCGTCCGAAACATGCTGGCTAACTGAGGCTCTGGTCTACTTAAAACAAGGTGTGAGGTATCGTGCTGAGGGCTGAATGGTACTGAGGTAGTAAAATATCAGTATCGTTAACGATCCCTTCAGGGCACTAGGCGAAACCCTGTCGTAATTAGCCTTCCACCCAGGATAGCAGGATTACCGGGTGGTGACCTTTTATTTTCCTCCAGTTTCGTGGGACGAAACATGGAAACTTTTTGGATACAACAAACCCTGCGTTAGGGTCTGACTTAGTCAGTACCCAACCTAAAAAAGCAGCATCTTCCCAGCCAAGGCCGGGATCTGTTGAACCTGAGGTGAAGCCCAGTTGCTCTGGGAACACCTCTCAGGCTAAGGCAGGGGAAGTTGTCTCGCAAAAGCAAACAAGACATCTAGAGGTAGCAGGTAATACCGGGTTGCCAAAAGAGTCTGTGGTTGCTAGTGAAGCTGGTAACAGCAAGGAAGGGTTACGACTTAGCAAGACTGCTAAGCGCAACATCAGAAAGAAGCTAGCAAGGCAGATGATGGGTCAAACTGACAAGGAGTAGAGTTCAGTGGGACCCACATCTGTAGATACTTCTCCACCGGTGGTGGATAAGAAAGGCAAGAGGCAGAGATCTGTTCTCTCTACCCCTTCTCCAAATGTGAGGATGCCGACCAAAAGGAGTAGGGACGAGTCTCGTAACAGCACTTATGGTGAGGCTGTCTCCACTGTTAAGATGGCCATCGTGAAGAAAAACTTCCCGAACGAGTGGCTTGATGACAATGAGGTTGGGACCATTCAGGAGGAGCTTTTGAGGCTGGTGGATGGTTCTCAAGTAGGAGAGCCTCTACCGCGCATCAAGAGCTTTTCCCTGAACTTTGGAGCTCTTGTTTACCTTTGTGAGAATGAGGGAACAGGGCAATGGCTAACATCAGACTTTGAAAAAAATGATAAGGTTTCGAGGGGCACTGGGCTCAAGGTGATGAGGGCCAGTGATCTTCCAAAACCGATCAAGGTTGCCTTTAGGACAAGGGATATTTGAACCAAGGATCCAAACGTCCTCTGCAGGAATTTGAGTGCCTACAACAGCAGTTTGCATACAAACCACTGGAGGGTGTTGTTGGATCGGGTACAAGATCCTAAGGCCGTCAGGTGGATTTTCCAGGTAGACAGGGAATCTGCTGAAGCCAGGTTCACTGCCTACACTGGGGTCGATGAGGGTCAATTCAAAGTACTACATGACCCTCAGGGCCCTAGCACTTCAAAGGAGGACACAGAAATGGAAGTGCCTCATTCTGCAGTTGTGGAGCCAGAAACAACTGCATTATCTTCCCTTGGCCATGGTCTGGAAGCAGGGAAGGACTCAGGTCCAGTTGTGGGTGGGGGGGGAGACTGAGGAGGTGGATGTGATCGGCCTGGGTGGTGTCCATGAAGGTGTGAAGCTGGCTTCCAGCACCCACCGGGCGGATTCTGACCCGGCTGATCCTTCTACCACTTAGTCTCCATGCCTATCTCACAATGGAGAACTGCATGAAATGTATCCAGATCAATCTTCACCATAGTCGGTCTGCATCTGCTGCTTTGTGCTGCAGACTGGCTGCGGAGGATGTTGATCTGGCTTTCATTCAAGAGCCATGGATATATAATGGGAAGATCCTGGGCTTACAAGGAGCAGGCTTTACCGTCTTCTATAATACATCAAGTAGGAGACCAAGGACCTGTATACTGGTGAGCAAAAGACATCATGCTATGTCACTTCCTGAGTTTACCACAGGTGACACAACCATGATTAAACTTTTTATGTCATCTGATGGTGGCAGAGAATAGCTGTTTGCAGTCTCTGCATACTTACCATTTGACAAACCTGAACCACCTCCTTCTCAGGAGGTAAAAGACATTGCCCACTTCTGTGAGTCAGGTGGAAGATGCCTCATCATCTGCTGTGATGCCAATGCTCACCATATCATGTGGGGGAGCAGTGACTGCAACAGACAAGGAGGCAACCTTTTGGAATATTTGGTAAGTACTAAACTTCATATTCTTAATCGAGGCAATGAGCCCACTTTTATTGTTTCTAACAGAAGTGAAGTCATTGACTTCACCCTCTGTAGTGCTAACATGTTTGACCGCATTATTGAATGGCATGTATCTAGTGAACCTTCATTGTCTGATCATAGATATATTTGCTTTTCAGTTGCTGATGTAAGACAACAGCTAGTGCAAGTCAGAAATCCCAAAAGGACCAATTGGATTGGCTTCAGAGAAGATCTGGCAGCACATATTGGAGGCATGGATTTTAACATGCGCTCGGTGTTAGATCTCAAGTTAGCCGTTGACCAGTTGCAACGGTTTATTCTCGAATCTTACCACCAAAGCTGCCAGGCCAAGACTGCTAGCTTACCAAGGCAAGTTCCTTGGTGGAATAAACAGCTTAGCAGTCTTAGAGGCAAAACTAGAAGGCTTTTTAATATAGCCAAACGTTATGGTGAGTGGACGGTATACAAGACTACCCTCACACAGTACAACAAAGCAATTAGAGAGGCAAAAGAGCCTCTTGGAGAGATTTCTGTGGAAGTATTTCAGATACTCCCAGTACTGCCAGATTTATGAAAATCATGGCTAAGGACAATGCAAATTGCCTGAACACCATCAAATTGGTTGATGGGAGCTTCACAAAAACTGGTAAAGAAACACTAACAGAAATGCTAGGTGTACACTTTCCAGATTCAAGTATAATTGACCCCACTGGCGTACGCACAGCTGGCCTTGAGCACAGACGTGCAAAAAAGGAAGACTGGAGGGTTGCCAGGGAGGTGGTCAATTATTCTAAGATTAAATGGTCCATTAATTCTTTTGAACCATTTAAATCACCTGGCTGTGATGGAATTGTTCCCATCTTGATGCAGCAAGGACTGGAGATAATTACTCCACTCTTGTGCAAAATTTACCGGGCCTGCCTTGCTCTTGGTTATATACCAAGTGCTTGGAGACAGGCTAAGGTAATATTTATTCCCAAGCCAGGTAAGTCAAATTACCAAGAGGCAAAGGCCTTTAGACCTATTAGTCTAACATCTTCTTTCTCAAGGCTCTTGAGAGGATGGTGGATAGGCATATTAGAGAAGTGGTTTTACTCCCTAAACCCCTCTCAAAATTTCAGTTTGCCTATCAACAAGGCAAATCAACAGAAGCAGCTCTCCATGGCATTGTTTGTTGCCTGGAGAAGGCACTGGAATTTAAGGAGGTGGCATTAGCCACTTTCCTTGATATTGGAGGTGCCTTTGACAGGGTCTCTACGGAGACCATTGTGGGAGCTGTGGAAAGACATGGTGTTGAATACAACCTGTTGTCAATGGATTAAGGCCATGCTAACAAGCAGAACGGTCGTGGCCTCGCTACTCGGGGAGACTGTCGCTCTTCACCTGCCGGGCTGCCCTCAGGGAGGAGTTCGCTCTCCCCTGTTGTGGTACCTGGTGGTGTATGAACTGCTAGGGATCCTGGAGGGGTCTGGTTGCGACTGTTTTGGCTATGCAGATGACGTGGCCATAATTGTCAAGGGAAAATTTCCTAAAACAGTCTCGAGTGTAATGCAAAGAACACTGGGACTTGCTGAGGATTGGTGCAGGAAGGTTGGTCTATCAGTAAACCCTGACAAAACCACCCTTGTGCCTTTCACTAGAAAGAGGAATCTTGGAGACCTTGCTCCCTTTGGGAAAACAGTTCTTCTCAATACACAGGTTAAGTAACTGGGAGTCATTTTGGATGGAGGCTTAACCTGGAAACAGCACCTAGATTACTGTATTGACAGAGCGAAGAAAGTGTTCTGGTTAGTAGAGGTGCTATTGGCAAATCCTGGGGTCTCAACCCGAAGATCTTGCACTGGATATATACTATGGCTCAACGGTGTGGTGGCGCAGAGTTAACCTCTGCACTGTGCAGGCTGAACTTAACAAGTTACAAAGGCTGGCCTGCATAGGTATATCAGGAGCAATGAGAACTACTCCAACAGCTGCATTGGAGTTGCTTCTTGATATTCTGCCACTTCACCTTCATATTGAGGGTGAGGCCATTATGGGGGCATATAGATTATGCTGCAGTGGCATGTGGAGACCCTCGTTGTGGGTTGGCAGCCATACCAAGCCTATTCACAGGAGTATTTTTGTAAGGAGCCCATCTTTCAAATGGGAACCAACAACATGCTAGTAAAATATCATTTTGATAAAGCATTCAGTGTGAACTTTCCCAGTCGCAGTGAATGGGAAACGTCCTTTGTCCCTGGGTGCAGCGGTGAAACTGTTTGGTTTACTGATGGCTCCAGGACAAACGTAGGAGTTAGAGCAGGGGAATATTGCCTATCCAGAGGTTATGGTTCATGCCAAAGCCTTGGAAGGCATGCTACCGTGTTCCAAGCTGAGGTGTATACTATTCTAGCATGCGCCTCAGAATGTCTGATCAAAGGGTATCACAATGTGCGTATCCAGATTTGTTCAGACAGCCAGGCGGCTTTACTGGCACTTTGTCAGTGCCGCATTTCATCCAAAATTGTTTGGAACTGCCTCCAGACCCTAACTGAACTGGCAAACCGGAACAAAGTGCAACTGTTCTGAGTTCCAGGACATAGGGGTTTTGAAGGTAATGAGAAAGCTGACCTTCTTGCTAAAGAGGGGGCACAGCAGGCTTTTTATGGTCCAGAGCCTGCATTAGGGCTCGCCTCTGGTGTGGCCAGAGGACTAACTAAAAGGCTGCTGAGGACTAAGCAGCTTGACCTCTCGCATGCTACTAGGGGTCAGAGGCAGGCAAAGGAACTGAATCAAGGACCCTTGCCTCATAGGGTTAAGGAACTCCTTAAACTGCCAATAAAGGATATTGGACTGATTGTTGGTCTACTTACAGGACACTGTCGTCTTAACAGGCATCTTAATTTGATTGTGGTGAAAGAAGATCCACTTCGTAGAGGATGCCATCTGGAAGAGGAGACTTCCATGCATTTTTTTGTGACTGTGACTTTTTCGCAGCACTCAGGCTTGAACACTTTGGTACTCACAACTTGAAACCAAGTGATCTCTCTTTAGTACCAGTCAAGAGCATTCTTGCTTTTGCTCGTGCATCTGGTCTCTTTCGAGATTAGGGCTGGGAATGCACAATAGACCTTAGGTCGCGGTGCTGGGTCAAATACCCCCATTGGTACAAGTAACAAGTATATATATATATGCAGGGTGATCAGAATCGACTGCACAACAAACCTACCGGACAATTCCTCATGGAGAAAGTGGCAGAAAACCATTGTCCGACGGAAGTCACATTCCAGAGATACACGTGCCGAAAGTTTCATGACGTCACATCCAGTAACACACATGCTCATTGAAGAGCGACATGGATAGTTATACAGACACACGCATCACAAGGCAATCAAACTGTCCCAGTGGCGCAGTGGTCTAAGGCGATGGCTTCTGATCATTTGTCCGAAAGGGGCCTGGGTTCGAATCCCAGTGAAGCATGGATGTTGCATTTGTCCTACAGCACTGACTCTCTCCCTTCCCTGGAACCAGTGGTCCTAAATTCAGGACGGGCAACTACTTACAGCCCACCGAGTTGCTAATGGTGGTCGTTAAACCTCCAATTAAAAAAAATAATAATAAAGAGAGGGGGGAGGCAATCAACATTTAAAAATGTGGCATGGGGTGGTTATGCAAATTTGAAGGACGTGCTGGCATGAAACCATCAGTTATATGCCTGCGTAATATGGCAGGTAGGCATAAAATGGGTTGGCGACTGTAGCAGGTA
This sequence comes from Macrothele yani, assembly GCA_039090855.1. Taxonomy (NCBI): domain Eukaryota; kingdom Metazoa; phylum Arthropoda; class Arachnida; order Araneae; family Macrothelidae; genus Macrothele; species Macrothele yani. The sequence continues at coordinate 87,339,716 of CM077017.1, forward strand.
AGCTCATACTGCGTTGGTACATTTGACAGTAGTGCGGGTAGCGATATGTCGTACAGTTTGAGAGTATTATGACATGTATCTCCTATTGGGGGAATGCCATGGTTCAGCATTGCGTGCAGCAAGGGCCTACACTGAGCGATACGCAGCGCGACAGCACCCGGACGCCCAGGTCATACGGCGGGGCGGCTTGACGCTCGAATGCGTGACACAGGCAATGTCGCACCACATCGAAGTGTAGACAGTGGCGCTGGACCCTCTGTGATAACACCATCCCTCCAGGACGCCATACTTGAGTTCATAGAGGAGGAGCCAACGATAAGCAGCCATGCGATTGCACGACAGTTCGGTGTGCACCAAAGTACCATACTTGCCGTTCTACACGGCGAAGACCTGCATCCATATCACATCACACGGGTGCAAGGCCTATTACCACAGAATTTTCCTTGAAGACAGGCATACTGCGAGTGGCTTCTACAGCAACATGATGCCGATTGTAGTTTCATTCACCGGATCTTGTGGACTGATGAAGTAAGGTTTACACGGCAGAATCTGCAACACCCATAATAGTCATCTTTGGGCATTGGACAATCCGCGCGCAACACGTGAACAAGCTCACCAGGTCTGGTGGGGTGTTAATATCTGTTGTGGTATTGTGGGCAATATCCTAGTGGGACCATATCTTCTTCCCGAACGTGTCACAGCTGTCAACTACATGGTGTTCCTACGGGATGTTCTGCCGGACTTACTGGAAAACGTACCATTGGCTGTTCTCAGCAATCTATGGTTCCAGCATGATGGAGCACTGGCACATTACACTGCAAATGTTTGCCAGTGGCTGGATACGGAATATCCTGGTCGATGGCTTGGCCATGGTGGTCTTGTCACATGGCTTCTAGATCGCTGGATCTTAACCCGTTGGACTTCTTTCTCTGGGGTCATCTAAAGGAACTGGTATATCGACGGCTTGTCAACAGCCTGTACGACCTAGTGGCCACCTTACACGTGACCCTCACAACTGTAACCCCTGCTATGCTGCAACACGTGCAGATGTATATTCCTCGGCAGGCTTCCACCTATTCCGCACTACAAGGTGGTCAATTTGAACACATGTAATCTGACACGAATCCACATGTTTTATCATTTGTGTTGCAGTGGTACACATCAATAAATTACATGTTTTCTGTCAAAGTGATTAGCTAAGTTATTTCTAATGTCTGTATTCTTACTGGATGTGAAGTCACGAACTTTTAGCGCGTATATCTCCGGAATGCGACATCCAATTGGACAATGGTTTTCGGCTTCTTTCGCCACGGGGAATTGTCCGGGTAGGTTTATTGTGCGGTTGACTCTGATCAACCTGTATATTATCTGCATAGCAAATGTTATGTTGAGCCAAACACTGTTTTTGATGCGTCCCCTTACTTTCAAATTTAAGCTCGGTCCCTTTGGGCTGATATCCTGTACCTCAGGCTGCTTTTGCCAATTGCAGTATTAATACAATATAATCGCCTATGCCAGCAAAAATTCATTGTGTATGTCGTTAATTTATTGAGGTTTACCTACGGTAGAATAATTTTTGGGTTGCTGCTGTCACACACATATACATATGCAGCATCAATAAAAGTTGGAAAGGGAGTGAGACAAGGTGACACCATATCTCCCAAACTCTTTAATGCCACATTGCAAAATGTCTTCGAATCACTGATTGAACTGGGAAAACAAATGAATATGATTAATTGAGCTTACCTTCATTTTGGTGATGACAGTCACTTTCGCAGCTTCCCTTTCAGAACTTTTTTTTATTATTATTGGGGCTTTAACGACCACCATCAGCAACTCAGTGCCAGGCTATAAGCAGTCGCCCATCCCTAATTTGGGACCACTGGTTCCAGGGAAGGGAGAGAGCCAGTACCATAAGACAAACAACATCTATGCCTCACCGGGATTCGAACCAGGACCCATCTCGGACGAGTGATTAGAAGCCATCGCTTAGACCACTGCGCCACCGGGGCAGACCCCTTCAGAACTGCAGAATATGATCCTGGAATTTGCTGATGAGTAAGGAAAAGGGATTAAAAATGAACTTTCAGAGGACAAAACTGATGTAAATGCTTTTACAAAAAATGAAGATTTATCGATTGATGGGGAAAAGCTCCAGATAATCAACACCTACATTTACCTTGGACAACAGATATCAAGCAAGGGTCACAGATGAAGAAATTAATCGGCGTATAAAACTAGGTAGGAGAGCTTTTGGAAAGAACAGTACAATTTTTAAGAGCAACAGGCCATTATATCTTGAAAGAAGTGCTTAATCGATGCATCCTTCCAGTGCTCACATATGGAGCAGAGACCTGGACATAGAGTTGGGTTTTTACCGGGACATGGGAGAAACTAGGTTTTTACCGGTAAGAAACTGGTAAAAACCTCTTTCAACACTTTGCCATGAGGAAAATTCTAAATAATTCATAAAATGCAGAAAAAAATAATGAATTCACATCTTGTTCAACGTTTTCTGTGTGTAGAATATTTACTAACCCGGCGGTAAAGAGTTCTAGCGAGTCTAAGTTGCCATATTTGTTTTTGTTAGAAAGTGGAGAAAGTGTTTCTGTGCAGTGGGTTCATGTACGGAACCTTTCTGTGATACTTTTTAAAGGCGGGCTTGCTGTCTCTAGGACATCCCCACACCTCGACGCGGTGCCGATCCCTCATTCTACGGAAGGCCCAAGTTGGCGAAGCTAGGCTGAATCATTAACTTGATTGGCTAGTGACTTAATTCTATTGGTGGTACCCTTAGGGGTGCCTACCTAAGATATTTTCTTCAGCATGAGTGCTGAAAAGGATAAGAAGTCCCCCTTCTACGGAAGGCCCAAGTTGGGGAAGCTAAGCTGAATCATTAACTTGATTGGCTAGCAACTTAATTCTATTGGTGCTACCCTTAGGGGTGCCTACCTAAGATATTTTCTTCAGCACGAGTGCTGAAAAGGATAAGAACATGAGTGCTCGGAAAGATAAACAACAAACATACCTGCCAACTTTCAGAAACCGAAATCCGTGAAAAAAAATTAATCGATATGTTCGATGAAAATTTTAATCGATACATTCAATGAAATTATTTTTCGCGCATATTGTTTAAATGTACTGAACATATCGATTAAAAACCGATATGTTACCTTTGAAACAAGTATCAACTTTTAATTGATATGACTACAGATGTTTGAATTTATCGGAAAGTTTATTTCGATTAAAATAGAATCTATACATAATTTCACATTCCTATGCTATCATTATGATTTATAAAGAGATAAAAATTTATTTTTATGGAGGTTTCCATCTCAAGGGAAGGATGTTCCTCCCTTTGACCCCCAAATCCATAGGATCGTATCCCACGCCGTCACGGAACAAACTAAAATGTTTTTAAAAACGAACCATTTTCATGCTAGGATTATCTTACGGAGAGACGGACGATGAGACAGTCAAATGAAATAAATGAGTGACTGAGGGACACTAATTGGTAAATTATGCTCAACTAAAAACGAAGTGAATAAACACTGCACGAATCGCATCCAGTTCATTATAACTTTTAACAAAGGAAGTTAATTTCGTATTTTTTTTTTTTCACGCAGTCAACATTAGATTTATGCTTGGCGCTATATGATTAGTAATATAATCATTCCTTGTTGCAGCGCTCGTGAACGAGCGTGCACCTTTTCCCTGTATTGGAAGTTGTGAACTAATCGGAGAAGCGAAAAAGAAATGGGAATTTAAAATTAATCAAATAAGTGGGAGAGATTTCGGGGAGCTGGAGTAAAAATTAATAAATTTAAGAATTTATAAACTTCACACTCCTCAGAGACTCTACATTTCGTGATTTAAATTTCCTTAGATTTTCTTTCGTGGATTCGCGCTGAGGCAAGGTGCGGGATAGTGCCCCCCACCCCCACCCCTCCGAGTCGAAGGGCTTCCAGTTGGCCACTTGCTGTGGCGTCGGACCACGGGGCATCCCTTCCCATCGCCTGCGAGCCAGCAATATTGGGTAACGTGAAGTAATTCTACAAGAGAATGAATAGCGGGTAGACGTTTTATTGGAGTCCGGCGCCAATCGTCTTGAGAATTGCTGCACCAAGTCTGGTAAAAAGAATAGCGTGGCGCCAGGCAAAGGAAAAACCATAGCAGTTTTACGGTAGGAAAATTTACGACCCAGAAGATCCACGGGCACGGAATTTCCTAGAATTCAGGGGCGCACGCAGATTTTGGACGGGGCAAAGGATAAGTCAGAGTATTGGCGGGAAACCCAGAGCAAATCAGATCGGGAAATGATAATTATTTGACCAATCTGTAAATTGGTGGGAGGATCCGGGAAGAACAATTTTTCGTAGGACTGGAAGAGGAGCGAAAAAAATAAAATATAGCATGGTGAAAAAAGTTGAGGAAGAACTACCGATACGAGGATCGGGGTATTAAGAAAAAAAGACGAGTGACACGGGAGGTCGTATCCAGCATCGCTCTTGCTAGTGGGAGATAGAACTATCCCCGAGGACCGAGCACGTGCCCTAATTAGAAAGATTTCTGCCGTAGTGAAAAGTTAGAAGTGGGACTTTGAGATTATTGAAGAGACGAGTGAAATTCACTAAACAAATGTGTTGCATCCAGGAAAGGAATCTGCATGGAACCATCAGGAGGAGAATGGAACGCCAGCCCTTATCGTGGGATAGAAGGTAGGACATTTCCGACCTTAACGGTTTCCTCTTGTTTATATAATTCGTATGTTGAACTGAGAGTTAAGGAAGAGCATAGTAGAATAAAATCAATGTTGAAAATAAAACCAGCTCTAAATTAAATGCTGAGAAAAGTAGGGCAGAAATAGAAAAAATGAAATGGTTGAGTAAAGTAAATACATTGATCAGAGCAGGAAAATGTGTAGGATAGGAATCATAAATTAAGTAAATTATGTTTCGAAATTTTTCAGATTTATATTAAATTAAAATAAGAAATTAAAGTTAACCTGTAAATAAATAATTTTGATAAAAGGGTCTTCAAGCATATTCATATGACTGAGTGTATTTTTTCAAAATTCAAGCCTTCATCAGGCAAAATAAACATATTTTATTCTCAAGTTATATTGAGTCGGCTAAATTTCATTTGAGCGTACAATTTTGTAAAGAAAAAATGTTAATCACGATTGAGAGTTGGATGTGTGAGTAAATGATTTGGAATGAATGTTCAGAAAAGTCCTCCAGTTCAATACTGAGTAACTTTCAGATCAGTGCTAGTAAAAATTCAAAATTTGTAAGTTAACGAATTATTCGCGAGAAATGAAAACCTAGGCGATTACTTTTAAACATTGCGGCACTCGGCGGACCCCGATACACGGAACGTCGGCTGGGTGAAACACAACGCCCATCCTCGAATAGCGAGCCTGTGTTTTCTCTAATACTGGGAAAACATAGTTTTTGAAATTCGAGTGATTACCCTTAATGCTAATAGTTATCGCCAGTGCACACACCAGCAGGCATTGGAGACCGATACCATCCTTTCACCACGCGAAACGCTGAAATTACATCGACACGTAGAGCAAAATGCATATTTTTCATTTTTTGCAATACACAGGTAACTCCGGAGAATATGCATTTTTATATTGCTGCTCATAGCGAATCACTAATACTAAATTTATTGACACTTGAAAAAAAAAATGCAAGGAAAACTGCTATAGTAAAACAGTAACAGTTTAAAGAGATGCAATTTGCAGAGGAAAAAATAGTATCGCAACATATTAATTTGGTTGAATCAAGGCAAAATATTTTTACGAACGTTATCGAGAGATGAACAAAACACGTAGTGTTCTCCCTAGAGCTTTTTTACAGCTGGGTGGCAAGAAATTTTAGCTGGATGGTACTTTAAACGACCCCTTCCTCCATCAAAAAAAAAAAAAAAGAAATGATGTTGTTTTGCTTAACATGATTGTACTTATTAAATACTTACTGATAATTCATGTTGAACACATATTTCAGTCATTTTCACCAATATTTATGGTGTATGTGGGAGTAAGTTTTCCACTCTTCCTATTGTGTGTGTTGTGAAAACATTCATTAAAGAAATTTAGCTGGGCGGCAGAAAAAATTAGCTGGGTGGGCCGCCCAGTAAAAAGGCTCTAGGGAGAACACTAACACGGTTGGGAAACGTACAAACTTACTAACGGACGAGCAAAATAAATCATTGCTGGAGAAGCACTGGCTCGAATGAACATTGGACTTACTTTATTTTTTCTTTTAACTTCCTAGTAGCATTCTTCCGTAGGTCAAATTTATTACCAGAGAAGAAGTTACGAAACCATGACCCCATGCATTTTTAATTTCACAAAACTGACGGTTTTTGCTTTATTTCGTCAAGTTGGGTATCAATCTGGGCTTAAAAATTACACAGATTTAAAATCCGTTTGAATTTTTTTCTACGATAGTTTTCCACTTTTCCTATTCTGAGATCACATTTCGAACTAGGAGCAGTAAAGACACCTGCTCCCAAGTGTATGCTGCAATGCAAGTCACACCCACTTTGGCCTCCTCAGAAGTTGCGACCCGGGGGGATGAAGAATGCATTACCTGAAAAGGAGAATGGGGAGGCAGCGAGAGAGAACCAAGCCCAAGGTTAAACAAGCCCAGCTGGTTGTTATCCTTATCAGTTTACGTGTGGCACAAATTTTAGTGTTTGAAACAACGCAAAACCTAACACGTGGGAAAACTGCTGCATATGTTCCCACAAACACATTACGAATTAGCTTATTTATAATAACTGTCAAGTTGTTCGTAACTTACATCGGCGCTTTACTTTGAATGGATTAAGTTAAATAAAAAAAGTTAATAGCGGGTGCAAAATCATCAGAAAAAGGAAAATAAATCTCGAGAAACAATCAAATCCGTAAAATTAACATTTTGCCTGTAAAACCAGTCACATTTCCGTAAATTTTACGGGAAAATCGTAAAACCTGGCAGGTATGAACAAAGTTCATCTCCAATTGATATATTGGGAACTTGTTCAAAGCAATTGGAAGAGACTTTGGAAAATTCAATAATAGGATTAATATTCCTATTAGGGCTAAGATTAGATCAATTTTTGTGAAGATGAGAGATCTCGTCTTGACAAAAACTGGTACTATTAATAATTTGCAAGGAAGATTGGAGGAGAGAGCGTTGACGGTGGCCACGGCTCCGGCAACACCTGTTGCTCCATCATATGCTGAGGCGTTGAAGAGAACACAGTCTGTTAGACCCTTAAAGAAGGTGGAAGTTAAGCATATAATCTTGGTATACCCAAAGACAGAAGGACCAAACTCAGAAGAGGTAAATAGAAAAATCCATAACAGTATTAAGCCGGCAAATCTACAGATTGGAATTAAGAATGTTAAGAAGATAAATAAAGGAGGAGTATTAATTGAATGCAATACTCAGGCAGATCTGTGCAAACTAAGCAGATGAATTTTCTTCTAATCCTGCTACTGCGGATTTGATAGCAAAAATCCTAGGATAATCATCTATAATGTGGATAAGGATATAAGATGGATGTTGCACGCATTCTTAAAAAACAGAATCCTGAGGTCGAAGAGGAGGGATTGATAGTGAAATTTGCTATTAATGGAAAACAAGGAAAGAGACATAGGAAAAGTAAACTTTGGATGGTCTGTATTAACAGTAAAAAAATTCCTCCGAGAAGTGCGATGTTTTAAATGTAACTCATTTGGTCACTTCGGAAATAAATGTTCATAATCTGAAGATTGGTGTGCGAATTGTTCCAAATTGGGACATAAGCATTGGGATTGCAAAAATCTGCCTAGTTGTTCAAATTGTAAAAAGGCTAATGACAAATACAAGTTAAGAAATGATACACAACATTCATCATTGGATGCTTTATGTCTGTGTCTAAAGAGAGAAATTGCACTTCAGAGAGAGCAAATTCAGTATGAAATTACTGATTTAGTATGACTTCAGATATTCAAGATCAAAATAAGTTACGAATTCTTCAATTTAATTGCTCATCATTCAAGAGCAACAGTGTCTCAGATACAGATTATTGCAAGTGATTACGAGACTGATTTATTAGCTATACAAGAACCATATATTTATGAACATCAGATAAGAGGTTTCCCTTCAAGTAAAAGGATATATGGGTTAAAGTCTTTAGTTGCAAGAACAGGTATTGCAACTGAAGACTTTAACCCACTTTTTTAAATGACGAGTTAAATGTCTTGGAAATCTATTGTTCTAGAGACATAAATATCATTAAGATCTCTTCATCTAATGCATCATTATTATTAATAAGTGTATATTGTACACCGTCAGAGGACATTGAAGAAGTGTTGAAGGAAATTGAGACATTTGGAATCGATTGATCCCATAGTTCTGGTGGCAGGAGACTTTAATGTAAAAAGTTATCTTTGGGAACAACAGATGGAAGATGAGCGTGCTTATAAGCTCATTGATTATATATTTGCACATGGATTTGTTGTACTCCATGATCTTGATTTTTTACCTACTTTTCAGGGAAGTGGAGCCAAATTCTTGGATTGATATTGCTTTTCTGAAGACAGTTACCTATCAAGATTGCATTGCTTGGCAATTAATTGATGATTTCACTACAAGTGATCATCAATGCTTAATGTTAACATTAAATTTTGAGTTAATACATGGAAGATACTCAACAGTGAGATATTCAATAGACAATTTGAATTGGTTTTGTTTCAAGGAGCTATTGGGAGTTTCCTTTTGATCGTAAATGTTTCGGGAATTGGATAACTGTAATATTGATGAAACTGTCCAGTCACTGAATGACGTATGATTGATATTTATAAAAAGTCCAAAAACATGCAGCAAAGAAAACCTGTTGCAAATTCGTGGTGGCATGAAAGATTGTGGATCATGAGAACTAAAGTGTGTATAGCTAGATGTAGAAAACAAAGATGTTTTGGTTCTGATGAAGAATGTCTCCTATTACAAAGAGGGTATAATAAGATTCTGCAGAGTACAAACTTCAGTTGATAAATGCTGAGAGAATTTATTGGCGTAAATTGTGTATGAAATTGGATCCTTTGAATCATTTTGGAATTGCGTATGATGTAGCAAAGGGAAAGGTTATTGAACGTTCTAGATTTGCTTCTTTACAAACTTCAGATGGTGGTTTTACAAAAACGATGAAGGAAACAACAAAGACTTTGCTTGAACATCATTTTGCAATGGATGATCTTAGGACACAGTGGAACGGTGTCATTAGGGAAAGGTGCAGAACTTCTATTATGAGGGTGGATGATCCCTTATTCACAATTGCACAATTGGGTGATTCCATGCCAAATCAACCAGTCACTCAACCTGACCATTTCAGATTTCAATGAAACCTTCAGGGATCATTCTCCCTAGTGATATAAATGAGAATATATTTTTTTTTCTCATTGAGTTTTCATGTAATTAATTTTTAAAATTTTGAAAAATTGTCATTTTTTGGCTTGCATAAACGTTTTCAATCTTTAATTTCTCAAGTTCTATAAGGCCTAGAGAATTGTTTGACCCCTCATTTTAAAGAGAATTTCATAAGTTTTAATTTGATATGCAACTTGACTATGCTTGGTGAAAAAAAATTTAATTTTTAAGATAGTGTTTTTTAAAATTTTTGGAAAAAAAATGTTTTTTGTAATATTATAAGCTTTAAATCCTGAAACTTTTAGAGTGGGATCTCAATGGGATCAGGAGTTATGGTACCAATGGTATAGTTTTAAATACCAGTTAGGGCTACATTGCTACCTTTAACTTTTGTAAGGTAAAAAAAAGAAAATACATTGGCTATAAGGTAACCAATTTACATTAGGGTCTATTACAGATAATTATTTACTAAACCTACAGACAAATTAGGGATAGCATGTGAGTAAATAGTCTGCTAATCACAGGTGTTCTGGCACAAGCCTGTACAGACTTGCTTGATTCATGTTCTTGCAGGAGTGTGACTCATGCCCACTCTAGCTCAACTTTTGCTTAGTTTCCTCTAAGATCTCAGTGAGTGAACAGTTAGTTCTTGGCAGAGTTACTTAAAGTGTTTCACATAAGAATATGATTTTTATAAGTTATTTGTTACGTAATAAGTTTAACCATTTATAACATCTTTGTTTGGAACAACTAGGCCTCTCTCCAGTTCAAAAGTACAGTCAGTTCTATTTAGTCTTAAAAACCTATTATTATATAAGATTTTTTTTATTGTTTCAGTCAATTTGACTTCTACTATTATTTATAATTTTAACTCTACTCTATTATTAGGACTCTGTGACAATATGGGTGAACCTAGTACAACAAAGCATTTTTTGTTATATTGTAACCCATTTAAGAAACCTGGTCATAATTATTATAAGAAACAATTGAGATCTGTAAATGAAAATATTTTGAGACATAATGCCAATTTACATGAAAGTGACAAGATATGTGATGGGTGTCGTAAAGCTTTACTAAATAGCTTCCAGAGATTTTAACTGAGCAAGAAAGCTTGCATTCAGACAGCTCAGAATCACAAGACCATTTGAATGTTCCTGAAGTACCAGTTCAAAATACATTGTCAACTCCAGAGAAAAAAGAGGCAATTGAAGCTTTGAACAAAAGTCTGACTGCTGTCAAAGAAACACCTATTAAAAGAAAATGTTTGATTGAAAAAAAATACCCAGAAGCGATGATTAAAAAAGTGACTGAAGCTTTTCGAACGAAAGTACTTAATTTAAATCCAGGTACCACTTAATCTGATGCAGCAAAAAATTATGACAATGAAATTATTAATCAATTGAAAGAAAAGTCCAATGCTACTACAGACAAAAGTGTTAGAATGCAGGTTCTAACTACACTTCCTAAAAGCTGGACTCTAAAAAAAAATTGAAACTGAATTTGGAGTGCCTAATTTTACTGCTAGAAAGGCAAAACACTGTTAAATGAAAAAAGTATAATGTCATCCCCTGACCGAAAGCCTGGAAGAACATTGGACCCTGCAACGGTAGCCTTGGTAAAAAAATTCTATCAAAATGATGAGGTTAGTCGTCAAATGCCTGGTAAAAAGACTTTGTTTCAGTCAAAAAAGATGGCAAACGTGTACATGTTCAAAAGTATTTAATTCTAAGTGCATTAAAAGAATTATATGTACTATTTAAGGAGCAATTCCTGATCAGAGAATTGGAATTTCTAAATTTTGTGAGCTTCATCCCAAGCATTGATACCCACAATTTACTGACATACTAGTTGTGCATAAAAGTGAGGTTTCAACAAAAGTTGATCCTACAACAGCTACAGGAAGAGTTTATTGACTTACAGACTCAGAAACCAAAAAGGCAAACAAGAAATTATTTGTTAAATTAAAGAAGAACTAAGAGGAACTATTTGGCATAACTACAACTGAGTGCTAACTAAAAAAAACTTTTATTAATTTTACCAGGTAAAACTTTTAGCCTGTTGGGACTATCCTTCCCTTGTTTCATGTTTGACTATGTATTAGTATGATGTATTATGTAGATTTTAAAACTCAGTGTCTGTTATCATGTAAACACACTAAAACGAGAATTATAATCCATTATTACTTGTACAGTAACTTAAAGTTTTTTGCCATAGCTCCCAATCCCACTCTAAGAGTTTCAGGATTTAAAACTTATATTACAAAAAACATCTATTTTTTTTTCAAAATTTTTAAAAAACTATCTTAAAATTTATTTTTTCCATTAATTTTTTTTACCAAGCATAGTCAAGTCAAGTTGCATATCAAATTAAAACTTATGAAATGCTCTTTAAAATGACGGGTCAAACCAACTCTCTAGGCCTTAAAAGAACTTGAGAAATTCAAAATTGAAAAGGTTAATGCAAGTCAAAAAATGACGATTTTTCAAAATTTTAAAAATTAATTACATGAAAACTCACTAGATAAAAAAAAATTTTTAAACATATTCTCATTTATATCATTAGGGAGAATGATACCTGAAGGTTTCATTGAAATCTGAGATGGTCAGGTTGAATATTGAAATTTTTTGGTTGATTTGGCATGGGATGACCCAATTGGAAGATGTTTTTTCTTATCTAAACACTGGGAATGAGTGTTATAAAGGAACTTTTCTTGTCAAATAAAAAAATTGTCTTGGAATTACTTAATCAATGTCTCATACAGGGAGTTTACCCAAAAACTTGGAAACAGGCAAAGTTGATCTTTTTTAATAAAAAAGGAAAGGATCCCAGTGAGGCTAGCTCATATAGACCAATCTACCTTATGCCCAGTTGGTTGAAGGTATTGGATAAACTTATCAGAATCGGGTCCAGTTTCATTTGTTTCACAAACATTGGTTCTCGAAATTGCAATTTGGATTTCTACCTGGTAGAGAAGCGGCTCAGGCTATTGACCGTGTTAGACAAAAAGTTGATGAAAATAGATCAGCTGGATTGCATACTCACATTGTTGCATTAGACATCAGGAATGCTTTTAACAACATATGGTGGCCTGCTGTATTGGATATTTTGCAAAGACAAGAGATTCCTCATAATTTATTCTACTTGATCTATGATTACTTCACAGACCAAACTGTGTTATTTGATTCTGGTAATGGTTTGTTGCATAGAAAGTATTTCAAAGGATATCCACAGGGTTCTATTTCTGGTCCTTTGTGGTGCACAATAATTGCAAATTTTGCTTTGGAATTGGACTTGGGTGATGGAGTGGAATTACAGGTATATGCCTATGACTTCATTTTGATTGTTTCAGCTTCTGGTAGACAAACAATTGAACCTAATTCATCAAGCATTGCATATTTTAGAAGAATGGAGTACATCTATTAAAATTTCATTTGCTCATGGAGAAAACCTTAATACTCTGCTTTGGTAAAAAGGGAGAGATGAAATCACATCCACATTGTAGATTTCAGGGAATTACTTTGAAATCAGTGAAAACTTTGTTATACTTAGGAGTGACATTAGATGTTCAGTTTACAGGAAGCACATGTGCAGTACATCCGACAAAAGGTTCTCAAAGCCATTAACAGAATCTTAAGTATGAAGTTACATGGAAAAACTTTGAAAACAATTTATTTGCGTGGAATTGAAAAGATTATAACATATGCTGCTAGTGCATGGTGGAATGACACCAAAAGGCTTCGAAAAAAATTACAACAATTATCTACAGAGACAGGTCTTATTGGGAATAACGAGCTGCTATCGAACTACTCCCACGGCCTCATTACAAGTTTTGTCTGGATGTTTTCCATTGGACTTGGTTGCCAAGGCAGAGGCAATCATGTATAACCTTAAAAATAAAAATGTTGTTTTTAATGCCTTCAGGACTGCTTTGGATCCTGTGGAAATTGAAAAGAATTAACTGAACTTTGCTCAACATCCAACAAGGAAAGTGGTTCCTACATGGAATGTTTCTTGTCCCACAGATTGTGGGGTTGAAATCTTTACAGATGGCTCTAGGATAAACAACAAGACTGGAGCAGGATTTTGTGCTTTTTCCGGTGGAAGTTTATCAATGTCTAAATCGCTTAGGTTGTCTGATGAGTCAACGATTTTCCAGGCGGAATTAACTGCAATTTTAACAGCTTTGGAATGGCTCCAAATGAATTCATCGAGGGAAGAGGTCCATGTGCTTAGTGACAGTCAATCCGCTATGCCAGCCATTGGGGTTTTTAGAAGTTGACAAATGGTGGTTAGATGAATAAAGAACCTTATTGAGTACTTGGGAATAGATCGAGTGCACTTCCACTGGATAAGGGGGCACCATGGTTTTCCAGGCAATGAAATGGCAGATTCATTGACAAAGCAAGGAACAAAAAAGGAACAAATTGATATCTGCTACAAACCTCCTATTGGAACAAAGAAAACAGAAATTAAGAAATTGATGAAATAAATTTGGCAAGCAAGATGGTCATCTGGAGATGTGGGGAGAGTAACGTTTGGATTCTTCCCTACAGTATCTGATGTGAGATGCCACAGACAAATTTTTAAACCAATGGTTCACAGAACATGGTGTCAGCCCCTTTTATTTCAAAAGATTTGGAATTAAGAGAATTAGCTGTCATTGTAATGCGTAAAGAAAAGATATTAATCACCTGTTATTTGAATGTTCAAAATTTTATAATGTTAGATTAACTTACATTGACCTTTGTGTTGGAAGAAGCAGATGTGATATCTTAAGGTCTGAAAAATGCATGAATCAGATTGCATCTACGATTCAACATTTTAACAGATTTGTTAACAAATTATTTGTTGTATATGATGAAGTGTAAATAATATGTGAGTTGGTATTATATTCTTCTTTGGTATTGGAATAATGGATTTATATTATTATTATTATTATTATTACTACTTATGTGCAATAACTTGGATTACTACAATTGTCGATTACGCAAATGGATTGTGAACACTTGTCTTAGTTTTGTTTGCATTTTTATGATGTGTTACGTTATACATTAGTGCGTTGTAAATTATCACATTGAAATATTGGGTATTTTTCTGTATTGTTGTGCTTCTATTTATCAAGTTGATGTTTGTGTTTTCTCAGATGGTTTCTGGGCACACATACCTTGTTATTGTTTATCAGCTTAATTTGGCTGAAAATGTATTATACGTGTTAATATTATTCAATAAATCTAGATGATCCCGTCACATGCTGGCGGGTCTCCCAGGGCAGAGGATGAGATTTTTCATCTATTCGTCGCGTGATTCATCGGTCGTTGGTTTCACGGTGTTCTGTGTGTCTGGCCCTGGGGTTTAGTATTGATGGGACTGCTGTCATGACGGCATATCTTCTAGTGAGTTCTAATAAGCCCTGTAAAAGCCAAAAATTGGCAGAACAGGATTATTTATTGCTATCTTATTAACCCCCAAAAAATGCTCCCTATTCTCTATGTAGAGCAGTAGTGGATGGTATAACAGAAAAGCTTGACATATTTTACTGGCAAGAAAAGAGAACCCTCAGTATATTAATTCATACACTCAGTATATGTTTTGAAAAAAGGTTAAAATCTCAAGAAAAATTAATCAGAAAATTTTCAGGGCCCAATATTTCCCCAGAACAATTTTTTTTTTTTTTTTTTGTCCAAAACTGAGGGCCGATTTCAAAAGAAATTGCAGTCAGATTTTAATGATTTTCAATAGGGTAAGTCCCCAGGCGTTGCTTAACATACTAAAATTTCATCGAAATTGAAGCATTTTTACGTGAGTTTATCATGATGACGGACATACAAACAGATACAGATTTTAAGGATTCATTCAGACATATGGACATACGTGCGCCTGGATCATAATTTCTTGGAACAAGCTGAAAAAAATTAGTGTTCAGACAGACGGACAGTATACAAATGGAGAACGACACTCTCGTTATTCATTCCCAGCCAGGATTCGTTGATTTAAATTACAATAGAAATCGTCAAATCTCCATTATGTATTTGTAAAGTCCATTAAAATTAAAACTGCATGTGCTCAACTAAACAGTGCTAGATTTAGTACTGTTATTCACTAAACAAAATCAACTGCATACTGAAACTAAAAACAATATTTTAGCCATGAAAGTTAAAATACATTTTGTTGTACATGTGTTTTTTTCCACAAAGAATTTTTCTTTGTACGACTTCTTAATTGCGACAATAAAGGCATAAGGTAATTTTAAAACTTAACAAAAATGAGATTTGTTCCTTTCCCATGAGATTATAGTCCCAGGACCATTAACCTCCTTTCATGGAGGTTAGAAGTTGGGTGTTGTGAACAGCAAAGGAATCTAACCTTTTGACATTAATCAGTGCTCCCTTTCTTGTACATTAACTCAGCAGAATGATTTTAGTGGGTGGTAGTAGAAGGTGATAAACAGGGTTTGAAAATATTTCATGCTGGCTTACCAATCAGGCAAATAACTCACTTGTCAGTTGAAAATCAACAGTCCCACAGGACTCACGAGGAAAGCAACTGAGTACTAAAAATTAAAAGCTAATAGTTTACACGTTCAATAATACACTGCCTGACAGAGAAAATGCCACACCATGAAGACATTAATGCAGTGCCATGCAAATTGCAGGGTGAGTGCACACGTACAAGTTATGCAAATGATTGCACTTGGAGGCCAATCGCACGAACGGCGCACTGAATATAAGCGGACAACCAGCCCGTGAGGCCATCAGTCGTGACAGTATCATGGCTGCGAGAAATGAGTGGTTCTGATGTAACCATGTCTGGAGAACGAACAAGGAGTGCCAATGCTGTTAAGATGCCGTCATATGCGATTTCGTCAAACGGATGAGCTCACGAGAGGTGTCATCGTAGGCCTTCGTATCGCCGGATGATCTTTGCGTCGTATTGCGGACGAAACGCAATGTGATTCCACAACCATCGGTCGCATTTGGAGACAGTGGTCCCAGGAAGGATCTGTGCAACGTCATAGGGGGACACGGAACATGGAGACGGATATCCGAGCGCACCGATCGTCGCATCAGAAGTCATGCCATAGCAGACCCACAGGCCACAATGGCAGACATTTTTTGAAATATACGGGGAAGCTTGGATGCTCCGATATCGATGTGGACAGTGTTGCACCGATTGGTTGCATCTGGTTTGCTGTCCAGCTGTTCATTGCGAAGGCTAGCCTTAACAACGAGCCATCGTCATCACCGCTTGGCGTGGTGTCTCTCCAGAGCTGTGTGAAGTGCCAAATGGAACAGTGTGGTGTTCAGCAACGAATTGCAGTTCTGTCTCATGACAGATGATCGCCGTGTGAGGGTCTGGAGGCGACATGGCCAACGGCTGGATTCCTCCGCCATTGTGGAGTGCCATACGGCCCTGCAACATGGAATCGTGGTGTGGGGACATGGGTGCTATCAGCGCCAACAGCCGCTCACTGCTGGTACGCAGTACGGGCACATTGACACTTGACAGCACGTTGCTATGTTAACAAGGTGCTGCGGCCCGTGGTACTACTGCATCTGCATGGCATCCCAAACGCCGTTTTTCAACAGGATAACGCCCAGCCGCATACCGCTTGGATCAGCCTGAATGCTTTACATGGTGTGCGGATGCTTCCGTGGCCAGCACGAACCCCCGACCTCTCGCCATCAAGCATCTGTGGGACACGACTGGACGTCAGTTGAATACCCTCCCAACCCCGCAAAATGAAGATGAACTGTCAACTCGGATCAACACCACATGGTCCACGATACCCTAGGACTCTATTCGGACTCTCATTTCCTCGATGCCACGTCAGATTCAACGCTGTATCACCCAAAATGGGGGCCACACTCATTATTGATCATCCTGTACATTGGGCCACTGGAGCCTAGTCTGTATGTGACAAATCATTTGTTCAGGATCTACTTGGCTATCTGTGTGTGCAGTTTGGTCTGTTTTCGGACATTCCTTCATGGTGTGGCATTTTCTCTGTCAGGTAGTGTATTTATGAAATTGTAAACATTTTCAATAATAATTTATTGCTAACCTAATTTAAATGATTAACCATTATATAGTAACCAAACTCAGTTTTCTCCCTCTAAGGTGATGCAAGAATCCTTCAATGTTTTAGAACTTTCCTAACAGCTCCGTGGAAACACAGGAATCCGTGTGTGCCCTTTGACCTACGACAGCAATTGCTAAGCAAGAGCTCGCAACACGCGTGTGACTGACTCTTACACTGCTTATTTTTCCCCAGCATTTTGGGAAATCATTCTACCGGGCTTGTGGCTTCTTTCCTCATGTTCTTTGTTAAGCGTACTGTGCCCGGAAGTTTTGACTCGTGGTATTCGCTGTCCAATTTCTTTCGCAGAGAAACCGCTTCCCCATGCTGGCCAGGGATGCAGAAAATGTTCAGGGTCCATTATGTCCACAGAAAACATTTTTTTTTTTTTTTGTCTGAAATTTCCCCCAAAACTGTACCGGATTTTCATACAAGTTTAAGTGATTATTAGAGTATATGCTGATGCTTAAAAACTGTCCTTAAAGCCTATTACTTAAAAATTTGAAAAAACAACTGATACATTGATGGGCAACATCAGTTGTCACCAAGAAATGGCAGCCTTCTCGTCTCTTTGTGAAGGTTGTCAATCACCTTTGACGTCTTATACACCTTGAGACAAGATGCTGAAGAAAACCGTGTGAAATGGTATCTTCCACCATGGAAATGCCTGTCCAAAGATTCTTTTAAAAGTTGTGAAGCCTTATGAACAGGAGGTCCATTTCAAGAAATGAAGACTTCATTAAAAAAGGGTGTTGAACTGGATGTTCCGATTGTGTAGGTGGTTGCCAATAACAGATCCAACTGATTCACAAACAGCTTCACTACAGATATTTTAAGTTTTCAAGTATGTAAATTATTTCAGGGATGTGGGCATACACTTCAGGGTTAGTAAATGTTTCTTTTATTACTGTGTTATCCTAAATGATTAAGTTTGATTTTAGATTTTCTTCAGAAGAATAAAGCACTTTTTTTTAAAAAAAGCTGTGTTTAAAAGGTTGTTTTTCATAATTTCCAACTGGGAAAAAAGAACTTTACTATCCAACTTGCACCCTCGGTTTTTGTTGACCCATGTTTGTAAGTGTTTCGAAAGATTTCTTAATTGTATGCTCATATGTTGTATCTGGAGAGCTTGCTATGTGTCTGCTACTGAAACACTGCCGCATATTTCCTATACTTGAAGGTTCAGAAATTCTAAGTGAAAGTTTTTCCAGTAATGTTACAGAAAGATTTTCTAATTTTTTTCCTTGAACTTCTGAAACCTTCACCTGTTGTTTCTTCATCCTCAGCCTGCTGCTGAGTCTGGGAATGGCTTGATCTTTGGTAGTCTTTATCAACCAATAGACAGTCTTGGTAACCATAATTTCTTAAAGACTCCATTTCCTTAAAAACTGATGGAGTTTTCTTCGGTTAATTTTCCACTTTTCATTTCGATTACCTATTATGTTATTAAGTGTGCTTTTCACTGAAGCATAATAATCAAAGATTGTTCAAATACAAGCGTTAATGTTCTTAGAGGTACAACTGAATTTTGTGATCAACTCTAATATGTCAATCATCCCAAGGAGTTGATATATAACACAACACGAGGTTCAGAAAAAATTTGAGTTCCAATGAGTAATTTTTACAATCAGTATTGTTGCCTCGTCGGATGCATTCATTTATTCAGTGCGCTTCTTTTGTAAGTCAATAAAAAACAACTTAAAATCTTTTTGGAATGTGTTGTATACTCTTAGTTCACTTTGAACAAACCGATTTGTTGGAATGATTTTGGATTCAAAACACCCACTTGCATTTCATCTGCTAATGCAATCAATTCTTCATAGCCAATGCTCCAGTTGTAATTTTTCATTAGATTGTCTACAAATTGAGCTTGATTGTTAATCCATGATAATGACTGAGCTTTACAAACAGCATTTAAAACACACTCTAACCTATGAACTAAGTCCCACATAGGAAGTAACAAGTCATGATTGACATTTTCACAAAGACTTTGCCAATTTTTTTATCTACACCAAGATCAAAATATTGGCCATCAAAAAGCCATTTTCAATGGTACATTACAGTTGTTGAACAAGAACATCACCAGTGTGTGCGGCACCACATGGTGAAATGTCAATCACAATACATGTCTGAACCCCATCTACAAGTGTAATCAGACAAGTTATTTGGTATGTCCGGTGCAATTTTGTGATTTTGCCTGCCATGAGAGGTAGATGGTTTGTCACTGGATTTTTTGTACATAAAAAATCACATTTTAGTGTTGGCAGTAAAAAATATGTTTTTTATAAATTGTGTAAAATTCTCTTGAGTGATTAAGTTCACCAATATCGGCATCATTTAAAATGTTTAATCTTGATAAACGTTCAAAAAACTTGGCCCCCTTACCTTCTTTAACTGCACTGTAAGCATCTCTGGCAACCCGCAGTCCCACCTTGTCATGTTCTTTCACTACTAAGATCTCTTTCTTTTCCATGGCTTCAGAAAACTGTATACACCATTTATGTGCATTTGTTTGTAAATGATCAATCACATGGGTTTTTAAATTTCAAAATTCAATACTTTGAGTTGGTTGCATTAACTGGTGTTCACTTGGAAGAGAAAAAATACCAGAAGTGCTGATTTTAGGAACGGCTACCTCCTTAGGAATATTTTTATAGTTTTCTACACATGGAGAGCATTGCACTGTCTCTATTCCCCCTTCTAAACATGCCATCAGTTGACAAATTTCTGGAACCAATTTGCTGATTCTAATTAACTTAATTTTTACTTTAAATTCTTCCTATGCTAAAGTGCTGGGACCAGATGGGCCTGGTACACTTGGTACAGTTAACACATGTTCTATATTAGAAGGAAGAACCTTGGACTAGGTTACAAATTGATTTGGTTTTAATAACCTCAACTTTATGGGAAAGGCCAGATAACAGATTAGAGATATAGTTGATAACTGTTCATTGATATCAGTACACCTTTTGGCGTCAACACCAACATTATCCACTGACTGTAATTCTGGACTACATGGTCCATCAAGTTGAATTTCATTAAGTTTTCTTCGTTTATTTGAAGGTTCACAACTATTACTGCAAGGCAAAACATTTTCAATTGCATTAACTTCAAGATCACAAGTTTTAGGTTTAAAAAATCCAAAAATACTATACTGATCCCTGGTTCTAGGTTTATCATCCGGATGTTTATTCGAAACATGACTTATGAGTTTATCACGCCTGCCATGCCAATCACAATTAGCGCCTACAGTTCACTTCTTGTTTACTTTTAAAAGATTGAGATAATTAATCACCCAGGTATTTTTGAGCACACAATTAATAATAAAACACAAAATCACACTTGTATATTCACCAGTAATAAATTTATAAATACATTAGTTACATGCCAGAGTACAGAGTACCACACACTTTATAATAAACTGCACGCAAACAACGATACGAATAACATGCATAGCACATAAACAGGAACTGAAGAGCAGCGTGTGTCTCGGGTGAATGGCTGCCAATAAAGCTCACTGACTGTGCATGCGCTTGAAATTGAAGCTTGGCATTGCACATTTAAGCTTATAAATATTGTTCCGAACAGTCTGTTCGGGATTTTGATCTGTTTTTTCGTATTTTTCCCCTTCCTCTCGGACAATGCAGGCAAAGAAGGCAGGGCGACTCCCCTACCCCTGTCATTCCAAACAAAAGTGATGCAATCATGGGAATGGAAACATCAAACTTATGATTCAAAATGTCTGAAACATTTTTGGGTCTAGGTGAAAACAGTGGTGGGGCAGAGAGGCTGAAAAATAAACAGCTAAAATATTCTGTAATTAACTATAATTTATTTCATTCTAGCATTCCAGGCATCTAATTGTGCCCGATAATTTTACTGAATGAAATTTAAATTAGACTTAAATCCTTTGAAAAATGCATGGATCGTTCGCTTTAAAATGTCCGGAACCCCCAATAATTTTTCAAATCGGCGCCTATGACACATTCGCTGCCATTAGTTTTTTATTTTTATTGGAGGTTTAACGATCACTGTGAGCAACTCGGTGGGCTACAAGCAGTCACCTGTCCCTAATTTAGGGCCACTGGTTCCAGAGAAGGGCGAGAGCCAGTGCCATAAGACAAACAACATCCATGCCTTACCAGGATTCGAACCCGGATCCATCTTGGACGAATGATCAGAAGCCATCGCTTAGACCACTGTGCCACCGGGGCGGCCCATTAGTTTTGGAAACGTTTGGTTGGTTGGTTGATTTTTGTGGCGCAAGGGCCATGTTTGGCCAAAGAGCGCCAGACACAAGACAAACAAACAGTATTAAAAACGTGGTAAAAAGCTTAAAATCTAGCTGATCAAGTAAAACTGAACAATGAGAATGATGAAAGAGCTAAAAAGACAATGAAACAAACAGTATTAAAAACATGGTACAATGGTTAAGAACTAGCTGATTAAGTAAAACTGAGGAATGAGAATGATGATAGGGCTAAAATCTAGATACGTTTAAAAAGTCAGTCGGAAACGTTTATTAGCGTGACTAGTGGTTGCGTCGTATTTGTTACTCACACCACGCTGTCTCCACCTTGGCATTAGGGCTCGATGAATCGTTTGAGAGCAGCAGTTCGCAGTATGTCACAGCGCTCATAAATAACCTTGTATTCATAACGATGCATTTTTTAAATGATTACTGTGAAGTAAATTACTCCTATTTTTCACATTATATTCATTGTTAATAAGCCACTTGTTTGTTTTATTATTTTTATTATTATTTTGCCCCAGGGCAAAAATTTCCCCAGAGCTGCCTTAATTTTCCCCGAACCTTGTTCACGCATTCGGACATATTCTTCACCCCTGATGCTGGCACACAGTCACGAATCAGTTTTGTGAATTAAAATAAGCCTTATTAAACTGATATTTTTATGTATCCAACAATAGGCATAACTTATAAATAACTGTCTACTGAATTTAAACTACTGTATTAAATTTGTTACTTGTCAACTAAAACTTTTCACTCATCACAGACAACCACATTTTTCAAGCCCTGGTGATAAAGAACAGATAAACAGGAACCAATCCCAGTTAAAAGTACCATTGTCAGTTAGTTTCCTGTTGCACTGTACTGTATGGTTAAGGGTTTCAGTGCTTAGCTCATTTTAAGACAAGTGTTGAAGTCAGCATGGCTGGAAGGAAAAAAGATATCATTTGGAACTATTTTGAAGAAATTAAAAATATGAGTGGCAAAGGTTCAGATGCTAAGTGCAAACTGTGTGAAAAAGAGATCCAGGAACTTGTTGCATGAAAAACCATTGCTCGTTGTGTTCATTAAATACAAATGAAGTTGATGGCCGTCAATTGAGCATGAATACATATACATACACATCACTAAGCTGTTTTCTGATGTTCAGAGGTTAGCTTCTTACAGAAAGAACTCACTGTTGCTGTATCAGGCGTCCCCAATTATAGAGATCTCCGCACACAGCTTGAGCTTCATTGACATCCATCACACACCGCACACAAGAAATTTTGTACTTAGTGCTAATTACCTTTTTCTCATGCAGACAATCCTGAATCTGGTCTTCCCATGATTTCCTTGGCCTTCCTCTTTCTTTCCTGCCACTTGGGCTGAATAAATTATCTTAGTAAGCCTCTCATCACTTATTCTTTCAACATGACCAAACCACCTAAGAACATTAGTTTCCATCTTACTAACAATATTTTGCCTCACTTTACATCTGCAACACATCTTCATTCCTCACATGATCAGATCGTGTCTTACCACAACCCCCCCCCCCCCCCCGTCATAAGTAATGCATCCCCCCAGCACACAAACAACTATGTATTTTCTGCAGAACCCAGGTTTCACTAACATACATAGAGTAGGAACAATTACGCTTTCATATACAGCTATTCGGGACTTTCTTGAGAGTCAACCAAGCACTTCAACTAATTTAAGATATGCTGAAGTTTATGATACTTCACCTGCCAAGGAATCTCAACATAAAAG
The DNA here is from genome assembly GCA_039090855.1 of Macrothele yani. Lineage (NCBI taxonomy): Eukaryota > Metazoa > Arthropoda > Arachnida > Araneae > Macrothelidae > Macrothele > Macrothele yani. The sequence goes on from CM077017.1 coordinate 87,363,195, forward strand.
AGAACTGCCATTGGTACCTGAAGCAACCACTAAATCTACAGCAGCACAAAAAAATTTTAGAAATTGTGAATGGATACATTTGTGACACGAACCACAGCTGCATAGAAAAAAATGTTTGATCTGCAAACTGCTCAAATGATCTATTCTTCCCTCTCCATTTCATATGGTTGAAAATAAGGAGTTCAAGAACCTTATTGAAATGCTACATCCTGGCTATAAGACACAAACAAAACAGGATATAGCAGGTTGTTTGTTAGATGAGGTTTTTGATAATGAAATGGAGAAACATTCTCTGTCTTTAAAAGGTAAGATAGTCTGCTTGAATACAGATGGCTGGTCCAATGTCCATAATGAGCCAGTTGCTTGTTTTTGTGTAACAACTTCAGATGGTGATGTCTATTTAGTGGACAACCAGGGCTCGGCAAATCCCAGGCGCCTTAAATTCGGGCTGTAGTGCCTAATTTTCTTCTTACTTGAGATTTCATAATTTCCAGTAAATACCATAATTTCTGTTGTATAATTCATATATTATCTATTAAAAAGTCATAAATTTAATTATTGTGGACACGGTAAAGAGAAAAAAAAAGAAAAACAATGGTGCTGCAGCGTTTTAAAAAGTCTACGAGGTAATTGTCTGCAGAGGTGGTGTTATTAGGAAAGTACCGAAAATGCGGTAGCAGAAAAAATTAACGTAACAGTGAGATAGAAGACCGCAAAGAGATTGTAAGAATATATATATATAGGTTCATTCCGTGTCAAATCAACACAATTTTAATATGAATTTTAACTCGCCATCTCAGATTTCGATGAAACTTGGCACAGAGGTAGCCTACATATAGATGAAGAAAAATACCCAATTTTATTAAAATACGTCAACCCATTTTGAAAAAAAGGCGATGTGAAGTTGTCAAAAATCGCCAAAAAACACCCCACTGCCATAATTTCAAATTGCTGTAGCAACTCTCCTAATTAAGCTAAAATGATGGGAGAGGTGTCATTTTGCAGCATTTTCCAAGAGCTTTCCTATGATATACAACACAATATGGGTTGGAGATGAAAATTGTTTTTCAAATTAAAATGTAAATTTAAATTTTTAATTTATCAAAAAGCACATCCTCAAAAATTTTCAAAAAATTATATACAACACTTCACATTATTGTTAACTAATTCCCTAAGTATGAAAGTGGGACTGTCATGGGTTCACACCTTTATAAAATTTCAAAAATACATATTTCACTATAAAAATGACATTTTTGTAAAATGTATATAGATTTAAGCGGAAATATACATAACTTACCCGTAAATAAATCACTTTTTCATAAATTTATTTGTAACATATTTAAAATGTAACTAGTGACTATGACAGGATGATTATTCTATTAGAACTACTAAAATATATAAGTTTTTTATAAATACAACTGTAATCTGACAGCCATAATTATTAAAAGTTTTGAGTATATATAAAAAGTACAAATTGGGATAAAAAAAACTAATTGTTTATTCCAACTATCATAAATAGCAAATTGCAATTTTATTGGATCTGCTCAGACCCAGCTATGCCAGTTCAGGGTCAAGCCACATGTCTGGAACTGCCTGACTCAACTGGTTTAAACACCACTTTAAACCTGTTCCAACTGGTTTAAACCACAGGCAGACTGTGGTCTAAATCAGTCTTCACACTGATTTAGTGATAGTTGGGTGATTAATGTGGTGGTATAAGTTTCTTTTTTAAATGTTAATATTTTGTGAGGTGTTTGTATTAGTGAAAAAAAATATTTTCAAAGTTGTTATTCATTATTTCAGTATATTTTCTTAGTGTTCTCTTCAGAAACATTTCTAAATTTTAACTGAGATCTGTGTGATATTTTACAATGGAGAAAGAAAGATATCGGACACTACAATGTTGCAATCCTTTAAAAAAACAATCATTCAGTGAAAAACACAAAGAGACTAAGAAATGTGCCTGAATGGATGTGTGATATGTTTCCTGATATGATGCCAAAGATATCAAAAATTTGTGATAATTGTAGGAAGCAGATTGGTTCATTGAAAAACATGCAAGAAAATAATGATTGCAGTTCGAATGATGATGAAAAAAGCTATGATCCTCCACCTTCAGCTATTCTGGAGACACTAAATACGTCTCTTCAGGAATTAGGAGAGTCCCCTGTACGTAGTACAAATCTTCAGGTGAAGCGGTATTCAACCAAAAAATTAAAAAACATTGGGTTAGCACTTAAAAAACAACTATTTGCTAATGAGGAGGATTCCTCAGAAAATGAATGTGAGTCACTGGAACAATCTGTCATAGGTTAATCTGAAAACTAGCTTTTCTTCAAGTAGTAGGAAAAAGAAAGTAATGCTACTAACTTGTTTGCCTGAATCTTGGAGTATAAGAAAGATAATGTGTGAATTCAATGCTCCTATAACTACATGGTACACCGGGCAAAATGGCTTTTGAAGGAAAGAGGTATTTTAGAAAATCCTGACCAAAAACCGGGAAAGAATCTGTCACAAGAAGTTGTGCAAACAGTACGTTCTTTTTTATGAAAATGATGAAATAAGTAGAGTAATGCCAGGGAAGAGAGACTGTGTAACTGTGAAGGGGGAGAATGAAGATAAAACAGTAATATCTAAAAGACTTATATTGTGCAATTTAAAAGAAGCATATAAAATTTTCAAAGATAAATTTCAAGAAATGAAGATTGGGTTTTCTAAATTTGCAGAACTGCGCCCAAAACACTGAATTTTAGCAGGACATAGTGGAACACACTCAGTATGTGTTTGCACTACACATCAAAATGTCAAACTTATGATAGAAAATGCTAAGCTCGGTGTGTTAACCAATGGAGAATTGGCCTCTTATAAACACAACCCAGCATCAATTCACTGCATTATGGGAACTGTGGTTCTTGCCCAGGAAGCAACCCAATAAAAAGTACACTACAAAATGCATTTGATAATAATAAGGTTGAAAATATCCCTTTTCGACAGTGGGTTTCAGTAGACAGATGTAACTTATAAACAATGCAGAAGACCTCATCGTAGTTTATTGAATTATTTTCTGAAAAATTGACCACATTGATACTCCATGATTTTCTAGCTAAGCAGCAAAGCTCTTTTATTAATGAAGTCAAGGAAAACTTGAATGAGGGTGAATATGTTGTTACATGTGACTTCTCTGAGAATTACACTTTCGTGATCCAAGATGAGACCCAGAGTTATCATTGGTCAAGTGATCATGCAACAGTGCATCCCTTTGTAGTGTATTACAAAGGAGAGAAGAAAACAGAGCATATGAGCTATGCCATAATTTCTAACTGTCTAGAGCATAACACCATAGCAGTCTACTGTTTTCAAAAAAAGGTAATTCAATTTTTAAAAACCAAATTTCAAACTGATATACAGAAGATATACTACTTTTCAGATGGCAGTGCAGCTCAATACAAGAATAAAAAGAATTTTGTAAGCTTATGTTTCCACAAAGAAGATTTTGGCATCGAAACAGAATGGCATTTTTTGCCTCTGCTCATGGAAAAGGACCTTGCGATGGTGTCGGTGGCACTGTTAAGAGATTAGCAACAAAAGCAAGTCTGCAGAGGCCATATGATAACCAAATTCTTACTCCACAACAACTTTTTGATTGGGCAGTTAAAAACATTACATCTGCACGCTTTGAATTTTCAACAGAAGAAGAGTACATTGAAGCTGAAACATTTCTAGAAGAGTGTTTTAGTCAATCTGTTACCACCAAAGGGACACAGAGGTTACATGCCTTTACACTGATAGCATAAAGTACATCAAAAATATTGGTAAAAACTTTTTCAGATACAACAGAATCTACTGTTGAAACAGTCACAAAATCTCCGGAAGAACTGGCTTTGAGAGATATTCATGGAAATATTACTACCATATCTACGACAAGAAATGGTGGCTAGCTTATGTTTTAACAAAAGACGAAGGTCTTGATGAAGTTAAAGTTACTTTCCTTCATCCAGCTGGCCCATCACTATCTTATACATATTCTACAAAACCTGATATTCTATGGGTATCTGTAAATGATGTTCTTTGTAAAGTAAACCCAGTAACACCAACAGGAAGAATATATCAAATTTCTGGAGAATTTTATGAGGAAATTCGTGATCTAAATAATAAAGGTAAGCAGCACTTGAAAATAATTATGGGAGATTTCAATGCAAAAATAGGGCAACGGCAACAGAATGAAACTTCAGTAGGTAAATTCGGTCACGGCAACAGAAACCAGCGTGGAAATACTCTCGTAGAGTTTGCAGAGGCAGAAGGGTTTTTCATCTTGAACTCCTTTTTCAAGAAAAAGCCACACAGGAAATGGACATGGAGACATCCAAATGGGACGACAAGTGAAATTGATTTTATTATGTGTAACAAAAAATTCGTCATAGAAGACTGCAGTGTGCTAAACAAGTTCAACACAGGCAGTGACCATAGATTGGTGAGATGTAAGATGCACTTCAACACTAAACTCGAACGTAGCAAGCTCATAAGACAAACAAAATGTATTGACATAACCAACCTTAAAAAACACCATAAAACCTTCAAATTGGAACTGAAGAACACATTCACTGCTTTAGAAGGCCTAACATCGGAAGAAGTGGACATCTCTGAAGTTAACAGAAAAGTAACCAAAGCTCTTATGGAAACAGCAACAAAATTAGCTGGGTCTAAGAACAAATTGCATGTGAACAAATTATCAGGAAAAACCAAAATGTTGATGCAAAAAAGAAGAGAGATGAGGACAACTAAAGAAGATGTGACTTCCAAAGTGGAATATATAGAGCTATGCAAGACAGTACGAAAAAGTATCACTGAAGACGTAAGGAAATTCAACTGTGAACTAGTAAGGAAAGCAATTGAAAACAACCAAAGCCTAAAGATAGCAAAAGGACATCTCAGTAAGGGGAAAAAACAGATTATGGCACTGAGAAAAGAAGATGGTTCTGTAACAAGAAATAGAGGCGAAATTTTGACAAGAGTGAAAGATTTCTACTCCAAATTATATGAAAGGGGTGATACATGTACTCCAGACATCATGAAAGGTACCAGTACCAGAGTTCTTCCAGTCCTTCCAGCAGAAGTTGCACATGCAATCAAGAACATGAAGCGGGGAAAAGCTCCAGGAGAAGATGGAATTACTGTAGACATCATACAAGAAGCAAGTGGAGAAATTGAAACAGTACTCGCCCAAATTTTCACTCGATGCCTCAATGAAGGGAAAATTCCTGAGGATTGGAACGACGTTACAATGATCCTGCTACATAAAAAAGGTGACGTTGAGGATCTCAGGAACTACAGACCTATCAGCCTCCTATCAGTGGTTTATAAAATCTTCACTAAAGTTCTTTCACACCGCTTGAAGGTGACACTGGACATGGCTCAACCGAGAGAACAAGCTGGATTCAGGAGTGGCTACAGCACAATAGATCATATCCACGTACTGAGAGAACTAATTGAAAGAGCGAGGGAATATGAACTTCCATTGTGCATGGCTTTTATTGATTATGAAAAAGCCTTTGATTCGGTGAAACCATCAGCAGTTGCAATGGCTCTGAAATCCTGCGGTATTGAAGATGCATACATTAATATTATTAATAACATCTATGAAAATGCAAGTGCAAAGATTCGGCTGTTTGAAAATACAACACACATAAAAATTGGAAAAGGAGTGAGACAAGGTGACACCATATCTCCGAAGCTCTTTAATGCCACATTGGAAAATGTCTTTCAATCACTGAACTGGGAAAACAAAGGGATAAAGATGAATGGAGATTATCTAACCCACCTTCGTTTTGCTGATGACATAGTCATTTTTGCAACTACCCCATCAGAGCTACAGAGTATGATCCAGGAACTTGCTGACAAGAGTAAAGAAGTGGGATTAAAAATGAACTTTCAGAAGACAAAAGTGATGTTCAATGCTTTTACAAGAAATGAAGATTTATCGATTGATGGAGAAAAGCTGGAGATAACAGACACGTACGTTTATCTTGGACAGCAGATATCAAGTGAGGGAAATTAATCGGCGTGAAGAAATTAATCGGCGTACAAAACTTGCCTGGAGAGCTTTTGGAAGAAACAGCATAATTTTCAAGAGCAATATGCCATTATGTCTTAAAAGAAAAGTGTTTGATCAATGCATCCTTCCAGTGCTTACGTATGGTGCAGAGACGTGGACCTTAGCTAAAAGAGACATACAAAGGCTGCAGACAACTCAAAGTAGCATGGAGAGGTGCATGCTTGGTGTAACCAGGAGAGATAAGAAGAGGAACACGTGGATCCGAAAAATGACAAGAGTGGAAGACATCATGATCAGAGTTAAATCCCTGAAATGGCAATGGGCTGGACATACTGCCAGAAGAACAGACCATCGATGGACAGCCGAAATTTTAGATTGGATTCCAAGGGAGAGGAAAAGACCCAGAAGAAGACCACATGGAAGATGGGTGGATGAAATTCGAAAGTATGCGGGAGTGACATGGAGGAGACTGGCACAAGACAGACCGTTGTGGAGGAAACTTGGGGAGACCTTCGTCCAGCAGTGGATTGATAATGGTTGACAATGATGATGATGATGATATATATACTAGGGGTGTTCAAATGAAAAGGTACGAAACGTCATAAGAACGTAATTCGTTAACATATTTGCCTATGCCGCTATGGGAGAACGTAGCGACACATCTAGGGATGCGATTGGAGTCGCCGGCGTGGATCGGAGCATGCGCGGGCTCCCGCATGCGCAGGAGAGAGCAGAGGCTCTTATAAAGAGCGCCGTCCAATTGACGCGGCAGTGCGTGTGAGGACAGGATGGCGTTCACATTGCACAATTCGACGATTGAGGAGCAGCGAGGCGTTATCCGATTTCCGACAGCGGAAGGTGTTAAACCGGCCGCTATTCATCGCGGAGGGTGTGGTTCTGCTCCATGATAACGCGCGTCCACACGTCTCAAGGGTCACACACGCGGAATTGGCCAAGTTCAAGTGGGAGCAGCTTGACCATCCGCCCTACAGCCCGGACATGTCGCCCTGCGATTTCTATGTGTTTGGTCACCTGAAAAAACATCTGAAAGGGAAGCGCTTCCATTCGGACGACGAACTCAAGGACGCTGTGCAGGACAGGGTCTCGTCACGGCCACAGGAATTCTGGGAACAAGGAATCCTTCGGCTCCTTAATCAATGGGATCGTTGTGCTATGGCCTATGGTGTATACTTTGAATAAAGTCTTCATTTATACCCACAGTGTCGTTTCGTACCTTTTCATTTGAACACTCCTTGTATATATTTTTTTAATTTAGAAGCATTTTGACAGAAAATATGACACAAGGAAGGCGTTACTATTTGCCCGTGCGGAAGCCTACGTGCTGTGGGAATCCGTGACTCTCGGGAATCCCGCAGTGCTATTTCTGTAGCATGTAACCATTCTGTGAATTGCATTGCCTAGTTTTGGTGCACTAATTGTATTAGCTAAGGATTTTTTTCTTTCGGTATTCAGTTGAAATGTATTCAGAAATAAGACAATGCTATGGATTGTCTGCAATTTCAACTGCTATTTTAGTTGTAAATGAATTTATGGCACCTCTACTCATAGTGTACGGTGAAATTGACTTTTTACGGGTCTTATAGAGGTTATTATTCAAAAAAATTGGTGGTCAAATTTTCTTTAATTTAGTTACTTTTTCAATAAGACAATCCTACATCTTTGGATTTCTGAGTCGGGCCTGAGAATCGTAGTTTTCTGTCGGAAATTATGATTCACGATTAACATGATAGGTGGGTCCATTCCATGTCAAGTGATCCAATGACTTTTACCTTACCATTTTATATTGCTTTCATTTTCAGTTTTCTAACAGTAGTATAAGAGAAGGTCTTAGAGATATAGATATATATATATATTATCTTATCTGGTTTTTGAGTTATGAGGGTTTGAAATTTTAAAAAATTGACAATTTCGACCTTTCTAGACTACACAAAAACTTTAAAAGCTCAGCCCAGAATTGAGATATTTCAAAACTAAAAATGCCACTCTCTTTAGAAATTCATGGGCTTTAATATGATATATACCACATGGACTTATTTTAAATTTTATAATTAAGTTACAAAATTTAAAATTTTAAAAACTGATTAAAAAAAATATGAGTAAAAATTTTCAAAAAATTCGTATTGATTATATCATATTTCTAAAAGCTTTCTGCAAAATTTGATCTTGGGATCTCAATGGGATCATACTTTAGTTAGTTAGTTAGTTGATTTTAGCGGCGCAAGGGCCAGGTTTGGCCAAAGAGCGCCAGACACAGAGAGCTTATCAGTTAAAGATTTTTAAAAGCGGGGTGAAATGATTAATAGCAGACAGACTTGGTAAAGGTAAGAAAAGAGAATGATGAAAGCTGTGAGGACTAGTTAGTTAATTAGGTTTATATATATATTTATATACAGTTTATATATATATTTATATACATATTTTTATTATTTATTTATTTCTACTATTATTATTATCATCGTTTTTTTCAGTCTTTTTTTTTTTTTTTAAATAAGTTTTAAAACGTTAATCTGTTTTAAAAGGAAAATACTGCGAGAGTGTCGCAGTGGTCGCCTAAAAGCTTTTGAAGCGTAGCTGCGCCGTCGTCCAGCAGATGAGACTGAAAATAGTGAAACCGATGATAACGAAAAAGAACACAACTACACAAAACATGAGAGACAGTGAGTAAACAGTCGCACGTCTCACACACCGGGGCAGTGTCGCCACAGAGCAAATAGCTATGCGTGAAGCGACAATGCCCAATGCGGAGATGCACAAGAACAACTTCTTCCCTACGGTTCTGGCGACACAATGATTTCCAGACTCCAAGGATAGGTTTAACATGGTGCAGTTTATTCTCCACCTGTTGGTCCCACAGACCCCGCCACGTTCGTCTGATATGATCGTGAACAAGAAAGCGAAAATCACGGTGGAACAGTGGCAAGGGTGTGACGACCAAAGTGGAAGCAGATCTAGCAGCAGCATCAGCAGACTCGTTCCCTGGGATCTCAACATGCCCAGGAATCCAGCAGAACCGAATCTGGACATCAGCCTCGAGCAAAGTCTCCGTACGGTAAAAAGAAGTGGGTGGCCAGTGAAATCCAAAGATGACAATGATTGCACAACACTCAACAAATCAGTGTACACAATAGCACGCTGATGAGAGCTCGACTGCACGTGAACAAGTGCAAGATACACAGCATGCATCTCCGCCGAAAACACCGTGGCCTCAGTAGGAATGCGGGCAACAGAAACTTCGTCAACACAGACGGCGGCGGATCCAACACCAGCCGCCTTAGATCCATCGGTGAAAACAGGAATAAAGTCTGCATTGACGTAACGGTGTTCAGCGAAGAGCTGCTAGTACACTGACGCAGGGGTTGAGGACTTGTCAAAAGATGTAAAGCTGGTATCAACCATGACACCAAGAGGATGCCATGGGGGATCCTCAAAGCCCCTGGTCTCTCCAACGAGTGACAAGTCGAGCCCTACATCACGAGCTACGGCCGCCATACGAAGACCGAAGGTTCGAATGCACGAGGGACGGATCTCGAACAAACAAGCATGCTGGGGATGAAAAACTGCATCATATAAAGGATTGTCTATGAGAGATTTAAGTTTCAGGTAAAATTGAAGAGACAGCTGCAGACGGCGTAAATGAAGCGACGGTTCGTTCGCGTCGGCATAAAGGCTGGGAATGGGTGACGTGCGAAATGCTCCCGTACAAAGACGCAGCACTTGATGGTGGATGGTATCTAACGGCCGGAGAACAGAAGGACGCGCAGAGATATACAGCCATAATCCAGTTCAGACCGAATGAGAGAATGGTAAATATGGAACAAGGAAGTCCTGTCTGCACCCCAGGAGACTGAGGCAAGGATCTTAAGGATTGACAAAGCTCTCAGACAGGAAGTCCTTAGCCGTCGAACGTGTGAGCGAAAGTGAGCGCACGGTCAACGGTCAAACCAAGGAACTTGGTTTCCGGCAAAACTGGAATGGCTGCACGGTCCAAATAGAGCTCTGGATCGGGATGGAGGCCACGCCTCCGGCAGAAATGGACACAGGCTGTCTTGTCGGGAGAAAGAACAAACCCATTATTGTTAGCCACTATAACAATCTGGGTAATTGCAGACTGCACTGCCTTTCAACGAAATGCATGCTTGATGACGAACAGAAGATGTGAAGGTCGTCAACATAAATGGTAGCCGAAACCGCCAGAGGAAGATTTTTGATAAGACAGTTTATGCAGAGGATGAACAGAGTCACTGATAGAATGCTGCCTTGAGGGACACCTTGTTCTTGATGGAAAAGGGCAGAGAGCGTCGTACCCAGGTGCACCTGGAACACGCGGTTACGAAGGAAGCTGGCAATGAATGTTGGGAGGTTTCCCCGCAACCCATTTTCGTGGAGGTCACGGAGAATACCGTGACGCCACGCTCTACCGGAAGCCTTTTCGATGTCAAAAAATACAGACACCAGGTGCTGCCTACATACGAACGCCTCACGAACAGACGTCTCAAGGAGCAGGAGATGGTCAGGAGCTGAACGATGACGGCAGAAGCCGCTTTGTGATGGAGACAGTATTCGATGTTCTTCTAAAAAATAAATTAGCCGGGAATTAACCATTCGTTCAAGGATTTTGCACAGACAGCTAGTGAGGGCAATTGGCCGATAACTAGAGGGAGACCTTGGGGTCTTTGCCAGGCTTGGGAAAAGGTAAAACAAAAGCTTTTCGCCAAGAGTCCGGGAAACTGTGCTCCAACCAAATGCGGTTGAAAAGCACTAGCAGATTCTTGAGAGAAGACTGCGAGAGATGACGAATCATGTCATAGTGGATGCCGTCGGGACCGACAGATGTTGCACCGGACCGATGCAGAGCCACCCGAAGTTCAACCATGCTGAAGGGGGAGTTATACTCAGTGTTATAAAAAGGAGCAAAGGAGATTCTCTGGCGTTCCGCGGTTGTCTTAATCCTTTGAAAGGATGGGAGATACGCCTGAGAACTAGACACCGAGACAAACGCTTCGCCCAAGCAATCCACAATCTCCTCTACTTCAGCATACGTGCAGCCGTTACTCTCAAGAATTGAAATTTGGTGGGAACTATAGTTTCCCCGGATATTACGAATTTTTTCCCAAACAGTTTTTGAACTGGCACGTGAATTAATAGATGAAACGTACTTCATCCAAGACTCACTCTTGCTTCGTCGACGCACCAACCGAGCATAAGATTTTGCTCTTTTAAATTTAACAAGATTAGCCTCGGTTGGATAACACCGAAAAGTACACCAGGCCTTATGTTGAGCTCTCCTAGCCGCTGCGCAATCAGTCCAAGGCTTCGGACTTCTTGGGAGCGTCGTTGATGTCTTTGGGATAGAGAGATCCGTTGCCTGAATGATACACATTGTGACATCAGTAACAGCTGCGTCAATTGACCCCCGGGTCACCATGGCAGAAGATATCACTGCGGACGATGTGAAGACCTCCCACTTGGCACGATCCATCTTCCAACAAGGAGGGCGGGAGGCCGAAGATGGCACGATCCATCTTCCAACAAGGAGGGCGGGAGGCCGAAGATGGCACGATCCATCTTCCAACAAGGAGGGCGGGAGGCCGAAGATGGCACGCTCCCATTATATCCAAGTACAATTGGGAAGTGGTCGCTTCCATGGAGGTCCTTACACACCGTCCACGACCAGTCGGCCATAACCGATAGTGGACCCAAAGATAAATCGATCGCACTGAAACTTCGTGTAGGCTCGTGGAAGTAAGTGTCAGCACCGGTGTTAAACAGGCACAAAGAGGTCGAGGAAAGAAGAGATTCGATCCTACGGCCTCATGTCTGTTCTGACACTACCCCACAATGGATTATGAGCATTGAAGTCACCCAGAAGAAGAGCAGGTGACGGCAGCTGCTCAACTAAGCTCTCAAGAATCAACACGCTCACGTCCTCATCCGGCGGCAGATAGACGCTGCAAACAGTTAGAGGCACAGGCATGGAGATACGCACCGCAACGGCTTGTAAAGATGTTGAGACTGCAACGGGAGAAACTGGAACACTGTGGGGGACAAGGATGGCAACTCCCCCGCAAGCTATATCTCCTGAAACATTATCTTTCCGAAATGCACTGTAGCCTTGAACTGAAAGCAGGTCTGATGGTTTAAGTTTTGTCTCCTGGAGGCAAAGGCACACCGGAGAGTTGACGAAAGCAGATGTTTCACGTCGTCATGTCTTGTCCGAAAGCCTCGACAGTTCCACTGAACGATTTGACCCATGGTTTGAAGTGTGGTGAATGAGAAAAAGAAAAAACGAAAAACAAAACCCGAGAAAGACTGGGACAACTAATAGTTGTCCGATTCCATCAGTTCGTCAGCAATGTCCATTTGCGCTTGGGACTGTTTTGTCCAACGCCCTGTAGTCTCTGGTGGTAAAATGGGGCGGTATTTTGGTTTCTGTGTCGCAGATGATTTTGCCCGATCCTGGTTCTTATGATGAGAGTTTGGAGATTTCTTCTCTTTTTCCTCTCTCTTTCCTCCCGGGGTTGTTGAAGTCCCGGTGGTGCTGGCGTTAGTTGCAGCAGGTTTAGGCATAGTGGTTGTTGGAGCTTTCACGTCCCTAGCTCGGGATTGCACTGCTGCCAGACCAGCAGCTATGATGTCGTCTAGCTTGTAGGGACAATTCACTGGGATTTGGCTATCAGTCTGTGTACCGACTGTAGTTCTTGCAACAACCGCTGATGCATAGGATCGCCGATCTAATTGCCTTGGAACGACCTTTCTTCTGGCCTCTGGGTAGGAGATTCCCTCAACGGTCTTAATGCGTTGGATCTCTTTTTCCTCTTTCCACTTTGGACAGTCTCTCGGTGATGCTGCATGGGATCCCTTGCAGTTGAAGCACAGCTCGGCTTTGGCATGGCAATCTTGCAAAGTATAGTCTGTTGCTGTACAACGCCCACACCGAGCAGTGCTCCTGCAAGACTCCTGGGAGTGACCATAGGCTTGGCTTTTGAAGCATCGTAGAGGACTTGGTATGAAGGGGCGCACTTCAAGGTGTAGATACCCTGCCTTGATTGCTGTTGGCAGGGATGGGGTGTTAAAGGTCAGTATGATGTTTCGAGATGGGACAGATTGGCCATTTCGCCGAAATAGGATGCGCCGGACTCCACTCACTTGTTGGTCTTTCAATTCCTCCAGAAGTTCTTGGTAACTGCACTCCAGAAGGTCTTGAGAAGAGATAACACCTCGTGAGGAATTGAGGTAGCCATGAGGGGTAACTTTTACTGGACAATCTAAAAAAGAGGTAGTGTTTAAAAGCACTGTAGCATATCTGGGACTCGACATCTCAACAAGATCTCCAGATTGGAGCTTCTTAACGCTCTTAGGAGAGCTGGCAATTGATTGCAATGCTTTATTTATCCAGAAGGGGCTTCTGGTGTTTAATGGGTTTGAAGCGTCCAAGGAGTGGATGCAAAAGAACCAAACATTGGCAGAATCAGGTGTAGGTTTCTTGTTGGGAGGGGGTGACCTTTCCTTTATGGGCTGCTTTGTTGGAAGTTCTTGGGAAATTTTTTATTAGCCATGAATAGAAGTGAAAAGTTTGTCTGCCGATTTCCCCGCCCACAATCGAGCCCAACAGGGGAGAGCCGGAGGTCCGCAAGCCCAATTGGACGTAGGACACGACTCTAGGGTTAAGCAACGGATATAGCATGTTGATAGTGCAGACATGCGCTCAGCGAGTACCGCGATTTTCCCAGGTCTTGGAAACACCTTTTTGGCATACCCGCACTATCCCCAAACTCACCCTGTTGTACATAACAACAAGCCAATTGACTAGGAGCGGGTTAGTTCCTAGCCGCCCGTTTAGGGTGAAGCAGGGGGCAAAGAGGAGTGTTGGCGACTGGCAACAACAACAACCTGGCCACCAGAAACCTCAGCCTCCAGCATCCCCTTTTCCACCGCACACGGCAAACGAGCCCGGAAAACAAGAGAGGAACAGAAAATGGAGAAGCAAGGCGAGTAGAAAATGGAGAAGAAAAGAAGAACAGGTAGTGGAGAAGAAAGTAAAAACAGGAAAGGGAGAGGAAAGCGAGAGGAAAGGAAAGGGCTGGCGCATAATCACAACCTCAGCAACCTACAACTGAGGCGGGTGCTGTCAAGGTGGTGGCAACACAAAGTTGTAATGGGAAAAATCAAACATAACATTTCGGCTGGGGCAGTGGGGTCGCTACTCCCCATCAGCCAGATGAACAGCTGTCCCTGCGGTGACGTGAAAGCACAAATACTAGAAAGCAATAAAAACCGTCACAAGGTCAGCTCGGGCCGTGGGGGCGCCGCTCCCTAAATAACTGGAAAACCAGTTATCCCCGTGCGGGGGATCATACTTTAAAAAATAGCACATTGTTCTTAATGTCTAATTGTAATTGTATTGATAACGGGCACTTCTCCCTGCAGTGTCTTGATATTAATTTTTATCGCAATAGAATAGGGCATTGGGAAAAATTTTCAGAATTTAAAATTAAAAAAAAAATAACTTGCACACTTATCCAGATGCTTTTCAAGAGCATCTGTTGCACACGACATTTCATTTTTTGTCAAAATGTTAACTGCAACCAGTTGCAGTCCTTGGTTCGACCCTTGTTAGAACTTGTGCCCGCTTGCTTTAAGTACATCCTGACTAGATGGGTAAACAAATGATAATGCTGGGCCTGGCGGTAAAGATTAAAATTAGTGGTCGCCACTCGCCACTTGGCGACTGGATAAAATAAAATGTCCAGTAGAAAAAGTGATTTTGGTCGCCACGCTCGAAAATTTTCATTTTTTCATTGCTAAAGAACTAATTTGAATTTTTAAAACGCTCCTGTTACAGGAAATGTATTTTCAAATCATCCAACTCACGCACGGTTAAAAACAGCCCTTTCTTCTGCAAATAAGTGGGTACGATCCAGTGGCGATGGAACCGCCCTGGCCCGGTCAATAATATCCGTAATTTCAGTCAAGATTTTTTTTTTTATTTGGTATATGTGCGATTATTGTGATGTGCCTTAGAAAGTTCCTCTAGGTAAGTGGTCAGGTGGTCCTAATCCCCAACAAAGCTCCTTAGGCATTGTTTTTCTTCTATTTGTTCCGGGAAGCAGGAAGGGAGGACGGGGTTCACCACGATTCGAAATTTCGGGCCCGGTCAGCTAACTTCAGTTTCCGCCGCTGCTGGTACGATCTATTTATAGATTCACTCTTCAAGAACGGGGGCGGCTGTTTGTTTTTCCACTTAAGTTGGTGCACAAAGTAACCATATCGGGAATGGACATCTGTGGCTTTAGATGGAACTGTGGCATTACAACTCGTCTTCAGCAGCTCGTTTTTTAAAGTTTGGTTGCTCTGAAAAAAAAATGCGCAGTTTTCCATTGCTTAGGCACTTCTTGCTTATCATCAAATAAAATGGGCAAGCATTTTCCCTTTTGTTTACAAAAAGAAATCAAAGGTAGAAAATCGGGACTTCGGGAGTAGCGTTTCCTTTGCACCTGTGAAGTTGGCTTTAAACAAAATAAAAAAAAAATTCTTGTCTGCCCCTTAATACAGTAAAATGTTACTAAGGAATAGGTAAACACAAGTTTTTCAGCGAAATTATATATCAAAAATCAGTACTGTATTGTTCACTTTGCCATGATAGTCATTTTTACTAGGCACGGAAAAGGCTGATTCCATCGCGGGCGGAATAAGTACCGATTTTGAAATTTAATTTAGCTTTAAAAAAGCAGAAAAGAAAAAAAACACTTTCCGTATTGATTGGTTTCGAAGAACAGCCGGTTGGAAATAACAAAAACTGCGCTTCACTAGAAAAAACTTTTAAAATACGAAATTGTTCTTTTTCACTATTTACGGAAGCTATTAAAAACGAGAAACATAAGAAAAAATATAACATAAGAATATAACCAGAAAGTGAAAAGAAAGTGCATCTTGGGGTAAGAAAAATTCGAAATTTAGAAAACTACGGAACATTTTCATCCGAGAAAACAATCATTTTCAGGCGACGAACAGCATGAAAGATGCTCAAATTATATCGGACAAATGTCGCGACATTAAAAACATCCAATAAACAGTCCCAAAAATGTTTGATGAATGTTAGAATTTTGAAAACATGAAAATAAACTTTGAACCAATGAATTCAACATTATTTCATAGATTTTTTTTATGTTCGTTGTATATTTGATGTTTCCCGTATTCCATAGTGACTATGGTGAATTCGTAGCATTTGGAAGATCTGAGGTAGGCAAACAGGAAAAAATGACGAATCATTAAAATTCTACCCAAAACAACGTTTTCTGAAGGGGGAAAAAAACGACAACCAGATTTTTTATTTCCGTAGTATATTCGATGTTCCCCGTACTCCGCAGCGATCGACGATTTTCGTAGTGACTGTGAAGAATTCGTAGCATTTGGAAGGTCTAAGGTGGGCAAACAGGAAAACATGACAAATCATTAAAATTCTACCAAAACAATGTTTTCTGAAGACCCCCCCCCCCCCAACCAGATTTTTTATTTCCGTAGTATAGTCGATGTTTCCCGTACTCTGCAGCGATCGACGATTTTTGTAGTGACTATGGGGAATTCGTAGTATTTGGAAGGTCTGTGGTGGGCAAACAGGAAATATGACAAATCATTAAAAATATCTACCAAAACTGAACGTGTTCCGGGAAAAAAAGCTGACACTGGGTTCGAAAACCGGACAGAATCTGATGGAATCAGGATACTCTGCAAGCGTTCTTATTTCGTCATGACTATTTTTTCAACACCTGTGAAGGTTTATCAATATTTTTAATGTAATATTTATTAGAACAACCCAGGAAATTACTGAATATTTTTTGTTAGTGGTCAGGAATCATTGCGAGTCTGTAAAATAAAGTGACCAGGTTGGTATCACATTTCTCCCAATCTCAGCTGTACCACAAAATATGAAATTCATTTTTGAAAGATATGATTTTCATTTTTGAAAGATATGAAATTCATTTTTGAAAGCTACACAGCCAGTTTTTCATTTTGACACCAAGAAGAACCTAACCAAAAATAAATGGAATGAAAAGAAAAATTTAGCAGAATGGAAGCAGCTTCGAAACATAATGTCCGAACATTTTTGACCATCAATAACTCACTAAAAACTGCTAGAGAAACTAAAAACAAGCAATTTTTAGTACATGAAGGTCATAGCACAAATTGTTGAAATACTCAGTATTGCTGACTGTTATGCCAAGCAATGCAGAAGTTAAGAGAATGCAAGCATTGTGGGCAAGGCTCTTGATGACAAGACTAAGCTCATGCAAAGAATGACTTTAGAAAATACAGCAAATTAAATAAAGTAAGCAAAAATAAGTACTCCTAGAAAAATGTGACCCATCCACTGCTATAAATTTATGGTGGAGAGATTGAGATCTTTTTTTTTTTTTTTTTGTGAACACAGTGAGAGACCAAATAAAAATGATTAAATTATCATTCCAATAAAAACTGTCTTGAAAATTTGGTTGATGTGGTTGAAGAAATATATAACTTTTAAGATTATATTTATTCATTTAATTGCACTGGACACACAGTGTGCCTTTGTAACTACTAAGCTAAAATTTAACTATGTCTAAATAAATGAAAGGTATTCAGTGCAGTGATAAAATGTATATAACAACACAAAATAGTCGTAAGGAAAGTGGCCACTAGATTTTGTCCACCCACTGGACAATGGCCACTCGAAAAAATCACCAATTTTAATCTTTACCTGGCGGGTGTAAGAAGCTCACAGTTGCTTCTTCACTTTCATAGTCCACCGACAGCACATAGGCCAACCACCATTTTTTATTGTATTCACATATTACATATCCAGTTATCTCAACCATATCCAGAGATTTTTGTACCTCCTTCAATGTCAAACTTCTGACTGTCATTGCTAAAGGAGTACACCTTAGTCACAATTTCTGTTGGACTGGTTGTAGATGAAATAAAGCAGTGAAATCCTTGTGTTCCCTTGATCACTTTCACTCTTTCAAAGCGTCGTTTTAGGGACATTTCTTCTTTTCTGTAATCCTCATTTGTTGAAAATAAGAACTGGATGGAAGGGATGTTATCTTGGCACCAGTAAAAGAGTTCCAGCGGTGTCATATTTGGTCTGTGTAAACTTGCCTTGGCTGCAAGGCGCTTGACTGTCCCTCCCAAACCATCGCATACTCCTTTCCCATGGGCTGTTGCATAGAAGTGCCACTCTGCATAAATACCAAAATCTTCTTTATGGTAAACACAGGTTTGAGAATTTTTTCTTATTTTTGTATTGTGCACTTAATCTATCAGAAAAATAAAAGATTTTTTCCAAGGACAGAATAACATTTTCCTTGAGGAATGAGATCAGCTTATTCTGAAAAGTATGAGTATGAGCAGTATTGTGTGTTAAGCATTCGGAAATCACAACAAAGCTTTGAACTTAATCTCCCCTCTTTGACTATAATATACAGCAAATGGATGAATTGTTGCCTGGTTGTTGTTCCAGTGGAATGACTGGGCTTCATCTTGGAGGACAAAAGAGTAGTTCTCTGAAAAGTCCAATGTTATCAAGTCCTGATTCTCCTGAATGTTCGCTTTCAGGTGTGAGTAGTATGCTGCTTGTTGATGTGTAATGAAAGAGTGAGTTTTTAACAATACCAGCTGTACACACAAATTTTCAATAAATTCTTCTACAGGCTTTGTTAATGTCTCGAATGTACACCCATCAACCGAAACCCACTGTTTGTAGGTAATGCTTTCTATCATCTTTTTTTCCATATTGTTCATAAGCTGTTCCTTAAAGGTTTCTATTCCTGGACAACTCTTACAGCTACCCACATGACACTGAGGAGTAGGAACTTGGCACATTATTTTATCAATGCATGTTTTATAGTCATTAAAGCTTAGATTCATCGTTCAGAGTTATGTCTTCCAATTTTCCACCAATTATCATCGACTTAACATTCTGGTGGTAGGTACATACACAAACACATTGAGTACCACTTGCACCCGCAAGGAAACAATTCTTTGGTCGAAGTTCTGCAAATTTTGAAAAGCCAATTTTAACTGTAGGATGCAGAGTTTTAAACAGTTGGTATATTTCTTTAAGTTTTCCTAAAATAAGTCTTTTTTGCAGACATATGGATGTTTCATCTTCTGTTTTAACAGTCACACAGTCCTTCTTTCCAGGCATTATTCGGCATACCTCATCGCTATTATAAAAGGTATTGACTAAGTCTTGAACTTCAACATCTAACATTTTGCCTATTTTTGAATCTGGTATAGACAAAATTCCTTTTTCCTCAACTTAGGCTTTTGCTTTCCTTGCCATTCGGTCATTTACTGAGAATTCCTTTTTAATTCTTTTACAAGACCAGCTTTTGGGAAGAACAGTCAAAATAAGAAATTTTTCACTTCTTATCTGTGTTTGTCTTCACTTCTTATCTGTGTTTATCTGTTTGATTATCTCTGAATCTGTGTCAAATTCTTCACTAGATAAATCTGAGTTTTCTAGGCTCTTGTCTTTGACAAATGCAGCAACAAGACTCTTCTTTGCATTCTCTAGTTTTCTTTTGCAGTATCGTGGTTCATGTATTATCCGTTTCTTTGCAATTGGTGATTATTCAATATAGGACAAAGGCTTGTTCAAATATTCAATTGCCATATTTGATTCTAAAAACGGTACTTCAGCTTCAACATCTGGCTGTCTTGACTCATTATCCTCCTTCTCCGTTATTTCTCTGTCTTCCGTCTCCTTTGGCAACTGTTTTCTGCAACTATCACATATCTTCATGCCACGATTAATCTCTGGTTGCATTTTGCACATACAATTCTGAACAGGCGTTGCATTTTTAATAGTCTTGTGACCGATTTTATTAAAAGGATTACAGCAATATATTAAATTAGACATTTTTTTTTTCCTGTTGCAGCCATAGTCCAGTGAAAATATATTAGTACACCTCAGATTCACAATAAAATTTAGTAAATCTAGTTCACTTGTGTATTCCCAACAAAATGTCAATAAAACAGCAGGAGCACAAATAAACCAACGATCAATACAAGAGCTAAGGAAAGACAGTCTCAACTCACCACTGAGCCCTGTACAACAAGCAACAGCTTGTCCATACAAGTCAGAGCCAGTTAGTGCTGGTTCAAACAAAATGAAACTGGTTCTATCATGCAACAGCAAGAGGTCACTCCACTATAGAAATTATTTTTTTAAGAAAAGCCTGATAGCTTTTACCTTTTAATTGAATAACTTTTTAAAGAAATTCCTGAAATAACTGATATTATGGTTTGAAGTCTTGTTTATTTTGTTTTATTTCACTCCAATAAGACCAATTTATCCTGAACATAGCCCAATAAGGCAGACATGTACAAAATATTTTTTAAAAATCTGATCCCATTGAGATCCCAAGATGAAATTTTGCAGAAAGCTTTT
Organism: Macrothele yani; assembly: GCA_039090855.1. Classification (NCBI taxonomy): domain Eukaryota; kingdom Metazoa; phylum Arthropoda; class Arachnida; order Araneae; family Macrothelidae; genus Macrothele; species Macrothele yani. The sequence goes on from CM077017.1 coordinate 87,383,699, forward strand.
AGAAATATGCTATAATCAATACAATTTTTTTGAAAATTTTTACTCATACTATTTAATCCCTTTTTTTTTATTTTAAATTTTGTAACTTAGTTTTAAAATTTAAAATAAGTGCATCATGTGGCATATCATATTAAAACCCATGAATTTCTGAAGTGAGTGGTATTTTTAGTTATGAAATATCTTAATTCTGGGCTGAGCTTTTAAGGTTTTTGTGTAGTCCAGAAAGGCCAAAATTGTCATTTTTTTGAAATTTCAAACCCTCATAACTCAAAAACGGCATGAAATAAAAAATAAAAATTTTAGATTTAAACTTAGTTTTGATCATTCAACAAGTGTACAAAATTTTATGAAAATTGGAAGACATGAGGTAAAAAATTCATAAAAAATTGGATCACTTGACATGGAATAAGCCCAGGTGTGGATTATACACGACTGTCATACATGCCAATTGCTACAGAATATCCGTAGTTTCTACGGATTTAGTTGTGTAACTACGAAACTCGCTCTTGAAACTACGGATTCTACAAATTTCCATTTTGTTTAAAAAAAAATTATTTTGCTATTATTTTATGATATACATAAGATTCTTAAGCGGATTTGCGGAATTCTCTGTTTTTTGGGGGGTTTTTTGTTCGTTTTTTTTTTTTTTTGTGATCATTTATTGGGTTGTCGGAAAAGTCATGACGTATTTTAGCCATGTTTTGCAAAGGTCATTTATTGATAGAAAGAACAAAGATCAATCAATGATATAATGCCCATTTTGTTCGATAACTTTTTGCCATCTTTCAGTGAGCTGCAGAATGCCTCGTTCATAAAAGAACCTGTCTTTCGTGGGGAAAAACTGTACAAGGTGCTGATTTACAGCCTCATTTAAACTGAACGTTATACCACGCAAGGACTGTTGAAGAGAGCGAAACAAGTGGAAGTCTGACGGCGCAAGTTCAGGCGTGGCAACACATCCCACCCAAGCTCCAATAATTTTTGGCGGGTGATCAAACTTGTGTGTGGTCTCGCGTTGTCGTGATGGAACACAACACCTTTACCATGAACGAGCTCTGAACGTTTCTAGATGATGTATTTGTTCAAACTGTCCAATTGCCGACAGTACACATTCGAATTGATTGTTTGGTTCCGTGGTAGGAACTCGAAAAACACGACACCTTTAAAATCCCACCACACTGAGACCAGAACCTTCCGCTGATGAATGTCTGCTTTGGATGTCGTTTGAGGTGAAGCAGCACATCGGGACCAAGACCGTTTGCGCAGCACATTGTTGTACACAATCCACTTTTCGTGACCAGTAATCAGTTGCTTCAAAGAAGGATCGTTTTCCTCATGTTTAATGAGCATATCGCAGATGTTTATACGCACCATCAATTGAGCTTCTTTGAGTTCATGAGGAACCCACCCATCGAGCTTGCTTACGTATCCCAGCTTCTTCAGGTGGTTGTGAACGCTTGAATGATAGATGTGCAATGTGTCTGCAATCTCTCGTGTCGTGTAACGTAGGTTTGACTCGACCAATGTCTTGATTTGGTCGTCATCAACCTCGGTGGGCTTCCCTGACCTAGGAGCATCATTGAGGTCAAAATCACCAGCACGGAATTTTGCGAACCACCGCTAGCACTGACGTTCTTGTACAGCATTATCACCGTACACCTTACACAACTTTTCACAAGCTTGATGTGCGTTCTTCCCTTTACGGAAGTAAAACAGTAAAATATGGCAAAAATGCACAGTTTGGTCTTCCATCTTCAACTTGATGTCAAATCTCCTCAAATTAACCAAATCGCTCACTATTCCTTTTAGACTGCAGCTATAACTGTCACCTGTCGAATGCCATAGCGATAAGGGTTATTCCATGTCAAGTGATCCAATTTTTAATGAATTTTTTACCTTGTCTTCCAATTTTCATAAAATTTTGTACACTTGTTGAATGATCAAAACTAAGTTTAAATCTAAAATTTTTATTTTTTATTTCATCCCATTTTTGAGTTATGAGGGTTTGAAATTTCAAAAAAAAAAGACAATTTTGGCCTTTCTGGACTACACAAAAACCTTAAAAGCTCAGCCCAGAATTGAGATATTTCAAAACTAAAAATACCACTCTCTTCAGAAATTCATGGGCTTTAATATGATATGCGACATGGACTTATTTTAAATTTTAAAACTAAGTTACAAAATTTAAAATGTATATGAGTAAAATTTTCAAAAAAATTGTATTGATTATCTCATTTCTAAAAGCTTTCTGCAAAATTTCAACTTGGGATCTCAATGGGATCAGATTTTTAAAAACTATTTTGCACATACATGTCTGCCTTATTGGGCTATGTTCAGGATAAATTGGTCTTATTGGAGTGAAATAAAACAAAATAAACAAGACTTCAAACCATAATATCAGTTATTTCAGGAATTTCTTTAAAAAGTTATTCAATTAAAAGGTATCTGAAAAGCTATCAGGTTTTTCTTAAAAAATAATTTCTATAGTGGAGTGACAGCTCGCTGTTACATGATAGAACCAGTTTCATCCTGTTTGAACCAGCACTAACTGGCTGTGACTTGTATGGACAAGCTGTTGCTTGCTGTACAGGGCTCAGTGGTGAGTTGAGACTCAGTCTTTCCATAGCTCTTGTGTTGATCTGTTGGTGCCTTTGTGCTCCAGCTGTTTTATTGCCATTTTGGTGGGAATACACAAGTTAACTAGATTTACTCATTTTTATTGTGAATCTGAGGTGTACTAATATATTTTCACAAGACTATGCTGCAACAGAAAAAAAAATGTCTAATTTAATATATTGCTGTAATCAATCGTTTTAATAAAATCGGTCACAAGACTATTAAAAATGTAAGGCCTGTTCAGAATTGGATGTGCGAAATGCAGCCAGAGATTAATCGTGGCAGGAAGATATGTGACAGTTGCACAAAACAGTTGCCAAAGGAGAAGAAAGACTGAGAAATAATGGAGGATGAGGATAATGAGTCAAGACAGCCAGATGTTGAAGCTGAAGCACCGTTTTTAGAATCAAATATGGCAATTGAATATTTGAACAAGCCTTTGTCCTATATTGAATAATCACCAATTGCACAGAAACTGATAATACATGAACCCTGATACTGCAAAGAAGAGTCTTGTTGCTGCATTTGTCAAAGACAAAAGCCTAGAAAACTCAGATATATCTAGTGAAGAATTTGACACAGATTCAGAGATAATCCAACAGCTTAAAGAAAGGTTCAGACAAACACAGATGAGAAGTGAATTTTTTTTTTATTTTGACTGTTCTTCCCAAAAGCTGGTCTTGTAAAAGAATTAAAAAGGAATTCTCAGTAAGTGACCGAATGGCAAGGAAAGCAAAAGCCTTAGTTAAGGAAAAACTAATTTTGTCTATACCAGATCCAAAAAAAGGCAAAATGTTAGATGTTGAAGTTCAAGACACAGTCAAAACCTTTTATAATAGTGATGAGGTAAGCCAAATAATGCCTGGAAAGGACTGTGTGACTGTTAAAACAGAAGATGAAACATCCATACATCTGCAAAAAAGACTGATTTTAGGAAACCTTAAAGAAATATACCAACTGTTTAAAACTCTGCATCCCACAGTTAAAATTGGCTTTTCAAAATTTGCAGAACTTCGACCAAAGAATTGTTTCCTTGCGGGTGCAAGTGGTACTCAATGTGTTTGTGTATGTACCTACCACCAGAATGTTAAGTCGATGATAATTGGTGGAAAATTGGAAAACAATTCTGAACGATAGATCTAAGCTTAATGACTATAAAACATGCATTGATAAAATAATGTGCCAAGTTCCTACTCCTCGGTGTCATTTGGGTAGCTGTAAGAGTTGTCCAGGAATAGGAACAGCTCATGAACAATATGGAAAAAGAGATGATAGAAAGCATTACCTACAAACAGTGGGTTTCGGTTGATAGGTGTACATTCGAGACATTAACAAAGTCTGCAGAAGAATTTATTGAAAATTTGTGTGAACAGCTGGTATTGTTAAAATCTCACTCTTTCATTACACATCAACAAGCATCATACTACTCACACCTGAAGCGAACATTCAGGAGAATCAGGACTTGATAACATTGGACTTTTCAGAGAACTACTCTTTTGTCCTCCAAGATGAAGCCCAGTCATTCCACTGGAACAACAACCAGGCAACAATTCATCCATTTGCTGTATATTATAGTCAAAGAGGGGAGATTAAGTTCAAAGCTTTGTTGTGATTTCCGAATGCTTAACACACAATACTGCTCATACTCATACTTTTCAGAATAAGCTGATCTCATTCCTCAAGGAAAATGTTATTCTGTCCTTGGAAAAAATCTTTTATTTTTCTGATAGATCAAGTGCACAATACAAAAATAATAAAAAATTTCTCAAACCTGTGTTTAACCATATAGAATTTATAGCGGAAGACTTGGCAGACCTAATAGTTTTTCACAACAAGGAAAAAAACATATTAGTAGGAATTTTTGAAATGCTTACTTTCTCTTTGCAGAACAACTACTTTCAATTTGGGAAAACTTTTTTCATTCAAAAATCGGGGCTAGCTATGGGCTCCCCACTCTTAGCTAACTATTATGTGGGAAAATTAGAAGAAAAGATACTAGTACAACCCACATACTTCTGCTTATATAGCAGATACATGGATGACATCTTATGTATAATAGATAGCTCAGAAATTGTTCCAGAAAGAATTCTAGACTCATTCAATGAATTAGATGATTCCCTTAAGTTCACTATTGAACTTCAAAAAGAAAGAAGAATAAACTTCTTAGATATTACTATCTATTATGAAGATGAAAAATTCCTCACTAGTTGGTATAAAAAACCAATGAATACTAAAAGACTACTGGATTTCAATTCCTATCATCCAGTTTCTATTAAGAAAAATGTAGCAAGTCAGTTTTTAGAAAAAATTAATAAAATAGTTTCTACTGCAGATAAAAAAGAAGCCCATAAAGAAGAGCTTAAAGTCAGACTTGCAGAGAATAGCTATCCTAAAGAAGAAATTGAGAAGCTTCTGAATTTTAATGGTACGAAGAACCCACAAAAGCAACAAGTAAAATTCACTAGAAAAATTTCTTATCACAAAGGTTTATTTGCGGCTTTAAAGAGAATTAGTAAAAAATACAATATTAGGCTAGCTCCAAGTTTAGAGAACAAAGTTAAAAAATTTTTCCCTAAAATAGTTCAAAGAGAAGAAGATATTTTAAAAATGCAAGGAGTAGTTTATGAAGTAAATTGTAGTTGTGGACTATCTTACATAGGTGAAACAGGTCGCAGACTAGAAACTCATATAGCTGAGCATAAAGCAGCTATAAAAAATTGCTCCAACAAGACTGGATTAGATAGGCATGTTAGAGAAACTGGGCACAGCATGGATTGGAATTCCCTTAAAGTAATCAGTTTCCAAAGCAATTTCCAAAAAAGAAAACTGAAAGAAGGAATAGAGATTGAGAAAAATCAAAATTCCATCATCAATGACTGCAAAGGATTTTCCCTGCCTAACATCTGGCAGGATTTGTTGAAAAATAAACTAAACCGTCAAGGTTAACCGTAACCGTGATAGTGACAAGTAAAAAGTGACAACAACAAGACAGCCTGAAGAAGGAGAAGAGTTTTCTCCGAAAATTTGCTATTAATGAAAAAATTTCCTAGTAAAATTCCCATAAGTTGCTTTAGATCATATAGAAGATTTTGGTATTTATGCAGAGTGGCACTTCTATGCAACAGCCCATGGGAAAGGAGTATGCGATGGTTTGGGAGGGACAGTCAAGCGCCTTGCAGCCAAGGCAAGTTTACACAGACCAAATATGACACCGCTGGAACTCTTTTACTGGTGCCAAGATAACATCCCTTCCATCCAGTTCTTATTTTCAACAAATGAGGATTACAGAAAAGAAGAAATGTCCCTAAAACGACGCTTTGAAAGAGTGAAAGTGATCAAGGGAACACAAGGATTTCACTGCTTTATTCCATCTACAACCAGTCCAACAGGAATTGTGACCAAGGTGTACTCCTTTAGCAATGACAGTCAGAAGTTTGACATTGAAGGAGGTACAAAATCTCTGGACATGGTTGAGATAACTGGATATGTAACATGTGAATACAATAAAAAATGGTGGTTGACCTGTGTGCTGTTGGTGGACTACGAAAGTGAAGAAGCAACTGTGAGCTTCTTACACCCGCCAGGCCCAGCATCATCATTTGTTTACCCATCTAGTCAGGATGTACTTAAAAGTACAGCTAGCCCAAGTTCTAACAAGGGTCGAACCAAGGACTGCAGCTGGTCGCACAATACACTTTGACAAAAACTGAAATGTGGTGTGCAACAGATGCTCTTGAAAAGCATCTGGGTAAGTATAAATAATGGAAGAATACAAGTTTTCAGACCCATTTGATGTGTAAGTTTTTTTTTTTTTTTAATTTTGTTTGATATCTATTTTGTATAATGTTTATGATATGAAGTACAAAAAATAATTTTTTTTAATGCTAACCTTCAAACCCTCATAACTCAAAAACCGGATGAGATAAAAAAAAAAATTATATCTGGAACCTTCTCTTATACTACTGTTAGAAAACTGAAAATTAAAGCAATATAAAATGGTAAGGTAAAAGTCATTGGATCACTTGACATGGCATGACCCATAACAGAGCTGTGCATGCCTCTAGTACTTCCAAAACCGCCATCGGGTACCAAATACGTCATGACTTTTACGACAACCCAATAGATTGCTCTCAAGATTGAAGCAAATTGAAGAGAATTGGGGGGGGGGGTCATTTTCCGTCTGGGGATGGTATTTCGTGTTTCAAAGCTTTCGAAAACAGTAGTTAAATGGAGTAAAAAGAATTTGCCCTAATCATAATTTTTATCTCCCGATGTTGCATTTGTGTCTAGTATTCTTGTTAAATACTATTTTATGGCATATATGTTCGTATTTCTGCTTGAAACTGTAGGCAAGAATTTGCAGAAACGGAAGTTAGACGCCGCGAAAATTTCCTCTGAAACTCCAGGCACGAGATTCTTCCGCGAATTTGAGAAATTCCGCCTTTTTCTTTATTTCGATGCACAAGTAAACAGAATTGGGGGGGTAGATATTTGTCAGAGGATGGAATTCCATCTTTGCAAAACTTTCAAAAATGTGAAGTCGACGGAGTTCAGATTTTTTCCGTAATCGTAATTTTTTTTTCTCGTGAGGTTGCCTCTGTTTAGTATTTTTAAGTATTTTACTGCATAAATTTTTGTATTTCAGCTTGAAAATAGGAGAAAAATTTCCAAAACCGGAAGTAATCGCTACCCCCACCCCCACCCCCTCCGTGGTGTTCCCACTCTACAGCGCTGTTAAATATCCCCCACCCCATAAGTTTTTGCATTTAATCTTGATAAGAGAAGAAGGAAATTCCTGAAAACAGAAGTGACGAATTTGGAAAAATTGATTCATGGTGTTCAAAAGTATTAATAATCCCAAAGTTACACCATTCATCTAAAATAGTTGAAGCTTTTATATCATGCGCTCATGATCCACAGGCTGATAACTTATCAGAGGGCATAACAAACAAGCAAAGAAAGAAAAGCGATAATAAAGAAGTAGGGAGAGAATGATATCAGCAGAAAGAAAAATTAAGCAATGGTGCTGTGCAGTTGCATGGTCAACAAAAGACAAACCGACAATAATCCAAATTCTTGCTGTACATATGTTTTGATTTTTCATTGCTTATTTAAATGTTCAGCTTTTTTCCCACTTCTTTGGTCTCATCTTGTCTTTAACTATAATTTTAGAGGCAGATCACATGGTAAGTGGGGGTTCATGCACTGTGCATTCACTTGCTTGGATTTCCTGTCTGTCGAGCACTGTGGAACGCATCTTACAGATTTTTTACTGGTGGAAGTTTCGAACTTAAATTTCACAATCGTGCCCTTGCCGGGAATCAACTTTGTGTTTTGCCCATGTTAAGTTTGTGTCATTAGAGTCCTTGTTTATTGTAACATCTTGTTGGGGCACATTTTTTTCTTTTTTTACAAAGAAATGGATCATTTCGTAAAATAGTCTCTATGTATGCCACGCAATACTAGTTTTTAGTAACAAGGCTATTATTACCAATGTTGGTAGGTATAGACTGTTGGGGTTTTTTTTAAATATCATGGTCTGAGACATGCTGCCGCAGATTATGCGAAGGAAAAAATTGTTTTTCTTAGAATTTCAAGATCCACGGATCACGTCATATGCCACAACGGATTATACGTGGGATTTTTTATTTTTACAGCCTTTGGATTATAAATACACTATTGTGGATCTCACGAAATAATTTTTTTCCTGAATTTTATGGTCTACAGATATGAAGAAAAAAATATGGTACTTTAATATGTACAAAATATGACATCCGCAAATATTTTAATGAAATTTTAATTTTTTTGAGATCTACTGAAAGAATGGAAAAAGAAAATTATGAAGCAAATTGGAACTTTATTTTGCAATAAGTGGTTTGGGTAAAATGAAAAAAATGACAACAAATATGGTGTACCACTTTTCGTTCCAGCGTCATAACCAAACATGTTTTTGTTCATGCGTTACTGACTTCATTTCACCTGGCGCCTAAATTTTGGAGCTGGCTCCTAAATCTAGAACATATTTGTCGAGCCTTGTTTTTAACACTTCTGGTAGCCCCCATATAAGTGATTACCTTGAACAAATTACTATGCAGAGTTTGAAATCAGCAGAAAAAAATCCCGTGTAAAGTTAAACTGACAATGATTCAAAATATGACAAAGATGAGGAAAGAAATGGAGAAAAATGTTGATGTTATCAGTTATCACATATGGTTACACAGCTCACATTTTAAACCTTCTTGCAATCTACAATTTTAACCATCAAAGAGCAGAGTATACAAATTGTGAAGTATTTCAGAAATCATGATTTTGAGACAAGTGCAGTGTGGAAAAAGTAGGAAATTGTATTAAATGATGTGCTAGATGAAAAGAAATTGGAGTTGTTTCACAAAAGATATGGTCAAGCTTTATCTTCTGATCATTTTTTGGCCTTTCTCGTTATCTTCACTTTCAAGCAAAAAACATGGATGCGACTATTATATTATGCCTGAAGGAAATGAAGTTGCTTTACAATTTCCCAGTGAAAAATATGGAGACACATTCCTGACTATTCTCATTAAGCTTCTGGTAAAATCTGCACCATTCACTGGAACGATGATGGAAGAAAAAGTTCAGCTTGCAGTAAATTCTTTAGACTGGTGGAAAATTCCTTTTCCATATTGAAAGAGTCAATAGAAAAAAAAAGAACTGGAAAATATTTTGCAATTACTAACAGCAACATCTGCATCCGCTGGAATTGAAAGAATTTTCACGACATTTAACATTGTGCATTCTAAGTTAAGAAATAGGCTAGGAATTCAAAAAGCAGCAACAATTTTATTTTTGTTCAAACTGCTGAACAAATAAGATTCTCTCATCACATGCTTTTTTTTTCTTTAATTCAATTAAAATTTACTCAGGAATTGGTGTTTCGCAATCAGTATATTATTTTGACGCTTTTATGATTCAAATTTAATGGGTAAGTTGTAGATTTTTTTAAACTACACCAGTAATATAAATGACTACACTTTTTTCTGTTTTATACATGTTGTACACATTTAGATTTATTAACACAGCAATCAGACATCTCTGATTTGACTGCATTAACTGTTCATCACATAACATTAATCCCATCAGAAAACTTGAAAATTACATCGCCTGAAGACTTGTTTTCATATGTTATGAGAATATTCCTTCCACAAAGACCTATTTCCATGTGTTACGAGCAGAATATTCCTTCCACAGAATTCATTTGAGACTCTCTCTCTCTCTTTTTCGTGATTCAGATTTATTTTTAAATGTATGAAAAATGCTTTTTGAATACAGAATATGATTTGCATATCAGTAATTATTGAGAAATTTAGTAGGCACAAATCCGTACAGTAAAGATAATAATGCATGGCATTAAGAAATACCACTCGTTTCTTATTACATTCTCATTCATTATCTGTTATTCAGTGTCACTTAAATTTAAAAAATATATATCATCAAGTCAATCATGGAGAAGAATGTTATGTTTCATGTTTACGTTGAAGAATGAAGAGGTATTTTAAAGTTGAACTGGAACACATCAGTAATTTAAATCAAATGAATCTGATTTAAATAAAAAAATCGAATTTATTTTATTTTTTAAATCATGATTTTTTAAAACCCTGTTACAGTAGCACATTATTTTTAGTATTATTCCGTATTTCGGTGTAAATGGAATAATCGCAGATAGCACCTTCCCCTGGCTACAGTTCTGACGGTGACCGCACCCTCCTTTAATAATGGTTCCACCCGCATCATCTGAGTGCCGAAGATCAATCTCAATACCCCTGAAATGGGATTTTACCGGAAAATGCATGGGTCATTCGCTTTCCAATGTCTGGAACCTCCAATAATTTTGGTAATTGTTTACTTTAGGCACTTTTCGTCTACCTCGAAAATTTTCTAGATCGATGTGAAATGATGTCCGGAACACGGAATTGGCAGTTAAACTTTGGGCAAATGCTTTTTTTTTTTTTTTTTTTTAGAATTTTTTAAAATTCAGCTTTTGAAACTTTTTACATTACCTGTGACCTGGATTTCTTAGGGTTTCTTAACACATATCATTGGGAATGGGGTTCCCCTTTCTGAAATCATTGTCATAATGTTCCACCCGTGAATTTTAAGAAATCGACTCTTTCCGCGTGTGTACATTGCGAAAGGTTTTCCCCTGTCGTTTGTTGCTGTAAGACAAGCAAGTGGGGAAGTTGCTATTCTGCCACTCTCCTTTGTGCTGCGCACTGTACCAGACAATACATCTTTTTTTTTTTTTTTTACTGTGTGTGCTGGGACTGAACTTTGTTCTTTTATAGTTTTTTTTTTTGATTTAGAAGTTAACTGTAGGTTACTGGCACAAAGCTCTTGAGAACTGAATTTGACGTACAAGATTAAAGATGGACAAAGGAGGAAGACCTCAAAATCCCATTTGAGCTGACTTTTGGTGTATAAAAGATGAAAAAAACAAAACAAATGCTAAATGTAAAATTTGTCATCATATCATGGAAGGAAAAGCAGATAGGATGAAAATTCATCTCTCTAAATGTAAGTTACCTGCTTCTTCAAATGCAGCTGATGTCACATAAGTTGAAACATCACCATCAATTTCTAAAAGAAGCAATGGAAGTAAATTGACACTGCTGTGCCTACGATAGCATGCAAACAGGAAATACTGTTAGATGATTTACAGCATTTTGTTGTAGAGACAACTCCAAATGTGAAGCATGATCTTTACCTGCAAGCTGCCAAGTTTTTTTCTATAGCTGCAACATTCCATTCAGTGTTGCTGAGCAAGAGGAATGTATTACTTTTAAACAAAAATTACGACCAGGTTACAAGCCACCATCATGCAAAGCACTAACAGACCATGTACTAAATGAAGTTGCATCACTGCTGGAGAATGAAATGATATCTAAACTTAGAGGCAAGGAATGTACACTTCTGGAAGACGGCTGGAGCAATGTGCATAATGCAGCAATGATTGCTTCATGTCTACATGCAGATGGAAAATCATATTTCCTTAATGCTGCGGAAAGTGGAACCAACAAGAAAACAGCTGAATATTTAAGTCAGTGACTGATAAATCGATTAAAATTGCTGAAGAGACGTGCAATACAAAGGTGACATCTGTTGTTACTGATAATGAAAAAAGATGGAGAAACTGCGTCAATTGTTAAAAGAAGAAAAAGTGATTTGGTTGTTTATGGGTGTACTGTCCATTGGTTGAATTTGTTGGTCAAGATATAACTCCAGTTTCAATAATGAAGCATGTTGTTGAAATCCAAAAAATTTTCAGGAATCGCCATCAACCAGCGCATGGCTTAAGGAAATTTTCAATTGCTAAATGATACTTCATTGGAATAGTCAGGTACAATGTCTATCCACATTTATTACAAATAGGCCTGCAGTCCTCCACATTTGTGAAGTTCACGGGGGTGATATTGAAGAACGAATTCAAAAATTAGTGAACGATTACAATTTATTCAAACAGGCCAAAGAGCTCTATCATCAACTGCAGCCTATAGCCACAGCATTATGCAAACTACAGAGTGATGAAGCTACTTTATAGCAGATGCTTGCCATGAGTAATTGGAGTTGTTTAGATGTCCCGAGTTAGCCCCACACCATAATTTCATTTTTAAAACGAATGGATTTGTCATTGCAGCCATTCCATATTTTTTAGCATTCATGACAGATCCAGCTTTTAAAAATGACGAGAGACTGAGTGAAGAGCAGAAGGAAGTGGCGAGAAAGTGGCAGCATGAAGCTTTACCTAATTCACTTCTATCCCTGTTGGCGTATGAAGCAGATATGGAACCATTTCCAAGAAGTTTTTTCAAAACTAAAGATGTGGAAGTCCAACATATGGTGAAAGGCATTAAGTAATAATGCAAAGATTGATTTGGAATTTGTGAGCCTTATGGTGAAATTGCATCCCATGCCATGCAGTTCTGTTGCAATAGAACGCACCTTCTCAACTTTTTCTTGAATTCACAATAAACTTAGGAATAGACTTGGTGTCCAAAAAACTACAAAGCTCATGCTTTGTTATAGGATGTTGAGAGGGAGAAAAAAGAGACTGATAAAGTGCCATAGAATGAACATATTTCTAAAACATTTGTATTTTGAATTCTTGTAACAATGGTTGGAATATAAATGTATGTCACTTTCCATGAATTATATTATACAATTGATTAGGTGAATTACATTTAAAGTGTAGTTTAAAAAGTGTTTGTCGTAAATTCTAAGAAAGTCTGGTCTATTATAAGGTATATATTTCTTTTTGTTAATAACAATTATAATTACAATTTTTTTTTTTAAATATTTGCGCAATAACGTTTTTTTTTTTTTTTTTTTTTTTTTTTGATTGGAGGTTTAACGACCACCGTGAGCAACTCAATGGGCTATAAGCAGTCGCCCGTCCCTAATTTAGGGTCACTGGTGCCAGGGAAGGGAGAGAGCCAGTGCCTTAAGACAAACACAACATCCATGCCTCACTGGGATTCGAACCCGGACCCCTCACGGACCAATAACAATGTCTTAAAACTAATATTTTCACAAGACGGTAAATACCGAGGTAAAAGCAGGTTTTTCCCAAGACAGTAATGAAGCATGTTGTTGAAATCCAAAAAATTTTCAGGAATCACCATCAAAATCCCTGAAATACTGCAGTAAAAACTGGTAAAAACCGCCACATAGTAAATACTGCCCAACCCTGCCTGGACCTTAACTAAAAAAAAAAGATATATAAAGGCTGCAGATAGCTGAAAGCAGCATAGAGAGATGCATGCTTCATGTAACCAGAAAAGATAAGAGGAACTCATGGATAAGGTAAATGACCAGAGTGGAAGACATAATGATCAGAGTAAAATCCCTGAAATGGCAATGGGCTGGACATATTGCCAGGACAGACCACCAATGGGCATCAAAAATTTTAGACTGGATTCCAAGGGACAGGAAAAGATCTAGAAAAAGACTACATGGGAGATAGGTGGATGAAATTCTAAAGCATGCAGGAGTGATGTGGAGGAAACTGGCTCAAGACAGACCGTTGTGGAAGAAACTTTTGGAGACCTTCATCCAGCAGTGGATTGATAATGGTCGACAATGATTTTATATATATATATATATATATACTTAATGAGATTTGAACATTATTTACTACTTTTCTGCCTTTGACTGTACAAATTTTTGAACTGCAGTTCTGGAAAGTGTTTTAGCTACAGCAAAAATGCTTTTTTCATTTGTGAGTGATTAAGTAAAAAATAATTTTCGCCGCCTTTAATTTCTCCGATTTTGTAAATTTGCACTGAAATTCTTAGAGTTATGGGCATTTTCCGTTTTCTCAAGAGATTTGTTTGTTATTATTTTATTAATAATAGGTAAGTCTTTAAAAAGGAAGAAATTAATTTCTGGCACTTCTGGATTTTCATTCTCACTACATGTGGAGAAACTAGTACACATTCTGAATTCAGTTATCGCTGTGAAATTCATAGAAATGGAATAGTCTTTGATGGTCTCTCTCAGAGAATGTACCTTGTCCGTTGCTTGTCAGCAATGGAAGTAATTTTGTTTCTACATTAAATTTTACTAAGAATCTGCATTCCACGAAAATGGGTAAAATAGTTAATTATTGCCTCAATACATAAAAACTACAATAATTCGTAAAGTTCTGTTGAAAAGATATTTAAACAGTAAACTATGATGATGACACAGTTGGGTTTTTTTTTTTTTTTTTGGGGGGGGGGGATAACATCATAGTTTTTTTTTTCAAAAGTGGGCAGCCCAATATTAGCTTCCAGGGCTGTTTATGGCTCTGCCAGCTGGTATTGACATCTGTAGATTTCAACAACCACAAGACTTGTTTTTTTTATTGAGGGTTTAACGACACCGTGAGCAACTCAATGTGCTATAAGCAGTCGCCCGTCCCTAATTTGGGGTCACTGGTTCCAGGGAAGGGAGAGAGCCAGTGCCGTATGACAAACACAACATCCATGCCTCACCGGGATCCGAACCCGGACCCATCTCAGACGAATAATCAGAAGCCAGCGCTTAGACCACTGCGCCACCGAGCAGCCCACAAGACTTGCTCAGTTGTTTTAGGGATTTAACGACCACCATGAGCAACTCTTAGGGCTATAAGCTGTCACCCATTCCTAATTTGGGACAGCTGGTTTCAGGGAGATGCCAGAGCCATCAGGCAAGCACACAGCACACCCGTCAACCCGGATTCCAGAACAGCCCCATCTCACACCAACGATCCGAAGGAAGCGCCTCAGAAAACTAGACCACCTGAACGAGCACTTGCTCACTTGTCAAAATTAAACTACAGAGACCGTACTAAATATTCCTAATATTTGAACTTGGAAAATCACAGATTAAAAAAATATAAAAATAATAAAAAAATTATCATATCAAGGAACAAATAACTGAGAACTGTTCTCATACAATAACAAACTTACCAGTACACTGATACCACACCAGTTATTCTTAAATATTTTGTTAAAAGCGAATCCTGTGGTTTTTGGAACGCCATTGTTTTAAGCGAGAAGTAACGAAACTCTAAACCTTTACAAACCCATGAACAAATTCATGTATGCCAGCTCATAAAGTCCAAATTATACATTTACATTACTAACAACCACAACATATGCCATGCTCTAGAGCCGTACCATACGCCGAGTAAGCAGCAGTGTTGCCAACTCACTCATTCCAAAAGTCTCCAAATCAGTGATAAAAAGTCTCCAAAAGTGAAAAAAAGTCCCTAAAATAAGATTTTAATTATGTCGAATTTTTGTACGCCATTTAAAATTTAATGACTCATTATTGTTATTATTAATTTGGCACTTTAAATTAATAACATAAAAAGAACTGAATGTGTTTATATTATTACTTAATATGGCTAAATAGTATATGTATGACGCCCCCATTGGCTCAGTGGTCTAAAGACTGGCTGCTGACCATTCGTCCGAGATGGGTCCGGGTTCGAATCTAGTGAAGCAAGGATGTTATGTTTGTCGTACAATCTCTCCCCCTTGCCTGGGACCAGTGGCCGTAAATTAGGGATGGGTGATTGCTTACAGCCCATTGAGTTGCTCACGGCGGTCGTAAAAACCAAGGAGGTTAAAAGTAAGAGGAGGTGGCAACAGCCCCTCTCTTTGTGCTTCTGGCGTGACTCCACTTTTTATCAGCTGACTACGCCAATGCGCCCAACCTAAGAATCTCCTGTATATCTCTATGAGGAAATCGCGATTTTGAACGGGTTTTGGGGACCCTTACTCTACCCATACAGGCATGAAAAAAATTGAGGCTGAAATATTCATTCCCATAATAAAAAATTTCCAGAAAAAACAGGAAAATATGTGTTGGTATTTCTTTAAAAAATTGAACAAAATAATGATTTTTTGAGCGGAAGTGCATAGTGGGCATGGTTACTTACTGCCCATGTGCAAGTAACCATGCATACTGCCCATGTGCAAGTAACCATGTTTAAAATATTGGCAATCTCAGCGGTCCGCTCTCCCTCTAGCGGCAAAAGGAAGAATTACTGTAGTACGGGTAACGTTTTTCCTCAATGCTTGGCTGTTGGTAGATCGCTCATTACGTTCAGTTGTCGTAGTTTGGTGTATTTTTGCATTCATTCTGGAATCATATGGGTCCTGGGAAACGTCAAGTGAAACGAAATGTCAGCTTTTAATAGTAATCCGGATTAGAACACCCCTGTCGGTATTACTATATCACTTGCCTGAAAATGTAAAAATAAAAATTACCTGTTACAGTAAAGCATTACTGCTACACAGTGCTTACACGTTCCACTTCTGCCCTCTTTACAAGAGCACTCAAATGACTTTATAGAAATTTCACTGTTACTTGTATCTAAAACACCGTTGATGGAGTGAGGCGACGACGTTATTGCCGTGGACTGAATGCAGTGCGAAACTATGAGAATTTCTCTTCCATCTTCCTTCTTAATTCCACAAGAAATTATATGGCCTACATTAACAATCACTTCCCCTTCTTTAATGCATCTTGAATATTTGGAAGCGTCCACAAATTTCATTATTTCAAGGATTGAAAGCGACAAACCAGCCATTCTAACATTCGACTTTATGGAAACACGTGCGACGTTACCCGTACTAGAGAAGTTTGTTTACGTTTGCGCAGCGCCCCCTATAGTTCGTTGAGGTTCCCAATAACCAAAAACCTAATGTTAAGAAATAAGAAGTCAGAAATATTCCTTCTTTCCATCCTTGGTTTGCATGCGCTAAGCAAAATTGCTTAAGCCACAGGAAGGGACGTCACGTTCCCGAACTCCGCAGCGCAGACTCCCACCACCTCAGAGAGAGGACAGAAACAGCTGATCTGTTTTGGCTTCACTCAAAACGGGTCCCTTCACCTCATCTTTTTCTAACCTTCTTGGTGAAAACCCCAAACAAACAAACAAACAATTTATATATATACACATATATATATATATATATACTTAGGGGGAGAGAATACGGCAACAGTTTTTAAATAGCCAAGATGACTAGCTATGTGCACTTAGTACGTGCAGTATAGTGGACCAATAAATTATATCATTGGAGGTGAGCTTATTTCTCGCACAAGAAAAAAACATGTTCTTCCCAGTTATATGTCACTGTTATTTTGATGTAAATAAAACATAACTTTTGTTTTAATGATACAATATTTCTGTGAATGGAAACGCAGAAGTGAGTCCCACCACTATCGTATTCACAGCCTAAGAGATCCCACGAAAACTCAACGGTAATAGGCAGGCGTCCTATGCCTGATAAGACGGAGGAAAAAGGGAATTGGCCGCCCCGGTGGCGCAGTGGTCTAAGCGCTGACTTATGGCCATTCGTTCGAGAAGTGTCAGGGTTCGAATCCCGGTGAGGCATGGGTGTTGTGTTTGTCTTACGATATTGACTCTCTCCCTTCCTTGGAGTCAGTAGCCCTAAATTAGGTACGGGTGACAGCTTTATAGCCCATTGAGTTGCTCACGGTGGTCGTTAAACCTCCAATCAAAAAAAAAGGGGGGGGGGCTTTCTCTAAGCGTTACGATTCATGGTTACGGTTATTGGAACTATGGAAAATTAAAGACTCTTCCAATTTCAAAAACCGCATTTTAAATACTTGAAATCATAAATGAAAAAAGGCCCTGAAATCATTAAAGAAAAAGTCTCCTAAAAATGTTGGTAATCCCAAAATAATATTTTTGTGACAAACTCCAATCAAAACTCCCCTGAATCTAGCGACTTTACCCCTAAGTTGGTAACACAAGTCAGAATACGATGCACCCAGATGCTCACCCCCAACACTAACCTGAGAGAGAATTATAAGTAAACAGAAAGTACGGGAAAAGAGAGGAAATGCATTAGAAACCAGCAACGGGTATTTGCGAACGATCTTGTTAAATGAGATGTTAACGTGATGGACGAAGTTTGATAACGATTACGATTAGTCGTGAACCAATTGGCATTTGTTGCTTTTACGAAAGTTTAAGTACTAGCGGCTACGTAATGTTTGTATAAAATTTAAGCCTTGCAAACTGGAAAAATATTTTGTCTCAAAGTTTATGGAAAAAACAGCTAAAACGGAAAAAGGCACTTAAGTCACCATTACCACGAGGAAAATCCCCTAAAAAAGTCTCTAATTCCAAACCAAAATT
This sequence comes from Macrothele yani, assembly GCA_039090855.1. Taxonomy (NCBI): domain Eukaryota; kingdom Metazoa; phylum Arthropoda; class Arachnida; order Araneae; family Macrothelidae; genus Macrothele; species Macrothele yani. The sequence continues at coordinate 87,401,988 of CM077017.1, forward strand.
TTTGTCTCTAACATCAAGCGAAAAGTCCCTAAATTTAGCGACTTTTCCCCCAAATTGGCAACACTGGTAAGCAGTGATCATGATGTTCCATGCCAGGAACAAAAATTCCCCTCACCAGACCCCAAAATTTCCTTTTTACCACCGAAATTCCCTGCAATTTCAAATTACCAGATAGAAGAAAAAAGCTTAGGAAATACAGGCTTTGATTATAACACAGATTTCTTATTTCCCCGGTTGGCTCTAATTTTCAGTTTTTTCATTTTTTTACTTAAAAAAATACGTTTTTTACAGCTGTGGGGTAGCTGCACACGTCACTCACGTGATGAGCCAGGGGTAAGCACAAAGTCTCCCCTTTCCATGGAACGGTGTTTCTGGCGTTTTCAACACTACGTGGATCCCTCAGATTTTTCTGTTTTATTTGTCTGCTTCTTTCTTTTCTTGATATCTACTTTAATCTCAACGTCTACATGGAAATATCCGGATACCACATGATTCCACATAGCGCGTCTTCTTTAATTTTTACAGGAGAAAAACAAAAAGTCAAAAATTATAAATAAATTTATCTACTGTCAGGAAATCTACAAACCCGAGAAAATAAGTTTTTGTGGTATGTGGACGAATCAAGATCGGAAACATATCTTAGCAAATACATCGTGGGGCATATTTCTCGGAGTTCTGTTTTAATAAATTCAGTGTGCCTGTGGCACACTAAATTTATTAAAACAGAACTCCGAGAAATGCCATCAGATAGGGTGAATCCATAAAACAATCAGTGAAAATTGGAACCAAAACAAGTCCCCTGCCTCCTTCAACTGCGGACTCTGTCGCCTTCTTGATACAAGAGTCAATGGAGACTAGAAAGCAAACCACATCAACAAAAATGTGTTATATTGTACCCATGCTAAGTAAATGATGGGGAAAAGTTCCAATCGTCGCCCGGGGGGCAGTGGTCTAAACAATTACCTCTAATCATTCGTCTGAAAGGGGTACGGGTTCGAATCCCGGTGAGTAATGGATGGCGTGTTTGTCTTACGGCACTGGCTCTCTCCCTTCCCTGGAACCAGTGACCCTAAATTAGAGACGGACGACTGCTTATAGCCCATTGAGTTGCTCACGGTGGTCGTTAAACCCTCAATCCCAATCCCCAAATTACTCAAGCCATCTGTTACGATCATATGTAGAGGATTTTAGGAAGGGAGTGTTTGACCCCAGGTCTTAAACAACCCTTAGAAATAGGAAGCTAGAAGATTTGGGTTAGAGTGCCCGATAGGAAAGTGACACGGAAGCAAGGTAGAAGACGCCCTTATTTACTACCGGGGGCCAGTACCCGGGGTCCAACGGCTTAATGTACCCATCTGACACACGGCGGATATTTAGTGAATCGAGCGTTCTTACCTGCTGGGATCGAACCTGAGGTCCGCCGCCCCGGTGGCGCAGTGGTCTAAAGCGTTGGCTTCTGATCATTCGTCCGTAAGGGTCCAGGTTCGAATCCCGGTCAGGCATGGATGTTGTGTTTGTCTACGGCACTGGCTCTCTCCCTTCCCTGGAACCAGTGACCCTAAATTAGGGACGGGCGACTGCTTATAGCCCATTGAGTTGCTCACGGCAGTCGTTAAACCTCCAATCAAAAAAAAAAAACCTGAGGTCCTTTCCGTGGCGGTCACGAACGTTGCGCACTTGGCCACCCACGGCCCAAGCCATCTGTTAATGCCTTCGTCCATATATAGAGCCTTTGCACCGACGTCATTTTTGACGTCACGGTTACTTTCGGGTGGTTAAGAGAAAGTTCGGCTGCTAAGGTTCCCATAGGATTAACATGGGGAAGCGATTTCTGGACCTTCTGTCACTCGATTGTTTGAAGTTTTAGAAATGGTTAAAGGTTCTGTGGCATATGGGTGCTTCTCAAAGTACGAGTAAGGTAGAAGAATTTCCTTTTATCACTTTCCAACGGCAGAAAAATGCCTGATTATGTGGAAAATAGCCGTAAATCGGAAGGCATGGTCGCCCAGGGCGTATGACAGGATGTGCAGTAGTTACTTCATTTCAGGTATCGGAAATCTGCATATTTTACTACGTTAATAGTCGAATTTATATCGGTACATTTTCTTGCTCACTCTAATGTATTATTTTCAAGTTTTTACGTAAATCCTTGTTATTCTGTTTAAAATGCTTTGAATGCATGACGAATTAACTTTGCTGTCCAATCGGAAATTGCGAAGCTCTCATGAACTTTCAAGATTTTGTACTGCTACTGATTTCTAAATCCTAAAGCAGATGCTTTTTTTTTCAGAACCGAAATTTAAGGATATACATCCACATAGAATTAGAGGGTGCTGTCACACATTATTGTGTCATCCATTTTCCCGGATCTGTTTTTTGTTATGTTTTGTTTTGTTTTTTGCGAAAAAATTGTCCGTTTTCGGGATATGATAAGTCGGTATTTTCTTTTTTAATTGCAACACACACTGGAACCAGTCTGAAATGTAACAACTTACCTTAGACGGGATAAGAAATTTTTCGTTTTCAGTCTTCAGAATTAATACATTTCTAACCCACCCATTGGTAAAATATTTATATGCATCAAGGCTTTTATAAGATTTTAGAGCTTTTCCGGTATAACACGAACAACTGCCTATTCATCATCATCATCATTGTCAACCATTATCAATCCACTGCTGGACGAAGGTCTCCCCAAGTTTCCTCCACAACGGTCTGTCTTGTGCCAGTCTCCTCCATGTCACCCCTGCATACTTTCGAATTTCATCCACCCATCTCCCATGTGGTCTTCTTCTGGGTCTTTTCCTGTCCCTTGGAATCCAATCTAAAATTTCGGCTGTCCATCGATGATCTGTCCTTCTGGCAGTATGTCCAGCCCATTGCCATTTCAGGGATTTAACTCTGATCATGATGTCTTCCACTCTTGTCATTTTTCGGATCCACGAGTTCCTCTTCTTATCTCTCCTGGTTACACCAAGTATGCACCTCTCCATGCTGCTTTGAGTTGTCTGCAGCCTTTGTATGTCTCTTTTAGTTAAGGTCCACGTCTCTGCACCATACGTGAGCACTGGAAGGATGCATTGATCAAACACTTTTCTTTTAAGACATAATGGCATATTGCTCTTGAAAATTATGCTGTTTCTTCCAAAAGCTCTCCAGGCAAGTTTTGTACGCCGATTAATTTCTTCATCAATGTGACCCTCACTTGATATCTGCTGTCCAAGATAAACGTACGTGTCTGTTATCTCCAGCTTTTCTCCATCAATCGATAAATCTTCATTTCTTGTAAAAGCATTGAACATCACTTTTGTCTTCCGAAAGTTCATTTTTAATCCCACTTCTTTACTCTTGTCAGCAAGTTCCTGGATCATACTCTGCAGCTCTGATGGGCTAGTTGCAAAAATGACTACGTCATCAGCAAAACGAAGGTGGGTTAGATAATCTCCATTAATCTTTATCCCCTTGTTTTCCCAGCTCAGTGACTAAAAAACACCCTCCAATGTAGCATTAAAGAGCTTCGGAGATATGGTGTCACCTTGTCTCACTCCCTTTCCAATTTTTATGTGTGTTGTATTTTCAAACAGCCGAATCTTTGCACTTGCATTTTCATAGATGTTATTAATAATATTAATGTATGCATCTTCAATACCGCAGGTTTTCAGAGCCATTGTAACTGCTGATGGTTTCACCGAATCAAAGGCTTTTTCATAATCGATAAAAGCCATGCACAATGGAAGTTAATATTCCCTCGCTCTTTCAATTAGTTCTCTCAGCACATGGATATGATCTATTGTGCTGTAGCCACTCTTGAATCCAGCTTGTTCTCTCGGTTGAGCCATGTCCAGTGTTACCTTCAAGCGGTGTGAAAGAACTTTAGTGAAAATTTTATAAACTACTGATAGGAGGCTGATAGGTCTGTAGTTTCCGAGATCCTCAATGTCACCTTTCTTATGTAGCAGGATCATTGTAGCGGTGTTCCAATCCTCAGGAATCTTTCCTTCATTAAGGCATCGAGTGAAAATTTGGGCGAGTACTGTTTCGATTTCTCCACTTGCTTCTTGTATGATGTCTACAGTAATTCCATCTTCTCCTGGAGCTTTTCCCCGCTTCATGTTCTTGATTGCATGTGCAACTTCTGCTGGAAGGACTGGAGGAACTCTGGTACTGGTATCTTTCATGATTTCTGGAGTGCATGTATCATCCCTTTCATATAATTTGGAGTAGAAATCTTTCACTCTTGTCAAAATTTCGCCTCTATTTCTTGTTACAGAACCATCTTCTTTTCTCAGTGCCATAATCTGTTTTCTTGCCTTACTGAGATGTCCCTTTGCTATCTTTAGGCTTTGGTTGTTTTCAATTGCTTTCCTCACTAGTTCACAGTTGAATTTTCTTACGTCTTCAGTGATACTTTTTCGTACTGTCTTGCATAGCTCTATATATTCCACTTTGGAAGTCACATCTTCTTTAGTTGTCCTCATCTCTCTTCTTTTTTGCATCAACATTTTCGTTTTTCCTGATAATTTATTTACATGCAACTTGTTCTTAGACCCAGCTAATTTTGTTGTTGTTTCCATAAGAGCTTTGGTTACTTTTCTGTTAACTTCAGAGATGTCCACTTCTTCCGATGTTAGGCCTTCTAAAGCAGAGAACCTGTTCTTCAGTTCCAACTTGAAGGTATTATGGTGTTTTTTAAGGTTGGTCATGTCAATAGATTTTGTTTGTCTTATGAGCTTGCCACGTTCAAGTTTAGTGTTGAGGTGCATCTTACATCTCACCAATCTATGGTCACTACCTGTGTTGAACTTGTTTAGCACACTGCAGTCTTCTATGACGAATTTTTTGTTACACATAATAAAATCAATTTCACTTGTCGTCCCATTTGGATGTCTCCATGTCCATTTCCTGTGTGGCTTTTTCTTGAAGAAGGAGTTCAAGATGAAAAACCCTTCTGCCTCTGCAAACTCAACGAGAGTATTTCCACGCTGGTTTCTGTTGCCGTGACTGAACTTACCTACTGAAGTTTCATTCTGTTGCCGTTGCCCTATTTTTGCATTGAAATCTCCCATAATTATTTTTAAGTGCTGCTTACCTTTATTATTTAGATGACAAATTTCCTCATAAAATTCTTCAATTTCTTCTTCAGGATGACTTGTGGTGGGTGCATAAGTTTGAATAATCTGAGCCTGGTATCTTTTCGAGAGTTGGATAACAAGCCGTGCAGCTCTGTCAGAGGAACTTTCAACTTCTACAACTTTATCCTTCAGTTTCTTGTTTATTATAAATCCAACACCACTAGTTCTGCCAGTATCTGTCCCACGATAGTAGAAGAAATGTCCACTTTTCAGTTCAATGAGATCTTCTCCTTTTCTCCTTACCTCACTTAGCCCCACGATGTCCCACTTGATCCTGTGTAGTTCCTCTTCCAATTCAAGAAGCCTTGAATCAGAAGATAGGGAGCGCCCATTGTACGTTGCCAAGGTCAGCATCAGATGGCAGCCTAGTCCGGTCCTCCGGGGATTCTTAGCACCCTCTGCCTTCATGTCGCACTGGCCGCTGCCTTGGCCAGGTACATTCCAGCTGCCTGAGACTGAGGGCCAAGATTTAAGTTGTGGAGTCATTTTGGAGGGGTTTGGCCATAACTCACCACGCTGGCCAAGCGGGTTGGTGAGTGTGGGATAGAATTTCCTCTAATCCCGATGGTATAGTTATACCGCTATTGGCGGTCGTCAGAGCCCCTTTAGTAGGAACAGGATGCACCACGAGAAGGCGGGGTTGACATTTGTCAAGGAGAGGCTGTGATGTTACGCATCACCTGACCTTACATCCCAACTGCCTATTACATAGTTATAAATATCGTGATAGCTCAGATGAGGGAGGTCCGTAGCAACACAAACTTCCAGACGATAAAAATATCTTTCAGGTATGTCATACGGACCTTGTATGCCATTATTTCTAAGCTCTTCTTCGTAACACTGCTTTTCCACCACATTAAAATGGCAAACTTTGTCGGAAAGAACAGTTTTTTTAACTCTATTTACAGCAGCAGTCTTTGAAAAGCATGGAAAGAGATCAGCTCATGTACTTTCAAACCACCCGGAAGTCTAGCAACCACCCGGAAGTCTAGCGGCCTCTGGCAGGCAATTACATTAAGAGTCCACATTTTAGTTGAGAGTTCAATCACCTGTCTATCATACACCGTGCTATAGAGCCTTTTTTTTATTGTAGGTTTAACGACCACCGTGAGCAACTCAGTGGGCTATAAGCAGTTGCCCGTCCCTAATTTAGGGTCACTGGTTCCAGGGAAGGAGAGAGCCAGTGCCGTAAGACAAACACAACATCCATGCCTCACCGGGATTCGAACCCGGACCTTTACGGACGAATGATCAGAGGCCAACGCCTAAGACCACTGCGCCACCGGGGCGGCAGCAAACAGTTTTGTGACGTCACGTGCAAAGGCTCTATGCCGCCCCGCTGGCGCAGTGGTCTAAACGATGGCCTCTGATCATTCGTCCGAAAGGGGTCCGGGTTCGAATCCGGTGAGGCATGGATGTTGTGTTTGTCTTACGGCACTGGCTCTCTCCCTTCCTTGGAACCAGTGACCCTAAAATTAGGGACGGCGGGCGACCGCTTATAGCCCATTGAGTTGCTCACGGTGGTCGTTAAACCTACAATAAAAAAAGGCTCTATAGCACGGTGTATGATAGACAGGTGATTGAACTCTCAACTAAAATGTGGACTCTTAATGTAATTGCCTGCCAGAGGCCGCTGGGGAGATGCGGGCCATCAATTTCCGAAGTAAACCAACGTCTGCATCACGACCGTGATCATGATGATGTATAGATTTGTTACTGCAATGTGTTTTTTAAGCGTGAAAATAACCGTATTGTACTACTGAAATATTATTTATTAGTCCTTACACATCAAGTAAACCAACAGGCCAGCTTAAAAAAGAGGACGTATTTTTGAAAGACAGAATTCCATGTAGAAATGACACACTTTTAAACGACAACAGTGGATGCTAGGGATGAAGGGAATTTTGTTTATGAATTGATAATACGTTCATGTTTTATATATATGCCAAGGTAGGCTTCAGTTATATGAAAACGGTGTTACAGATGTAAATTTAATATACAGTTGCAGAAAGGTACCATCGTCATAATTACGATCGCGTAACATTTTGTATCTCTTATTTTAAACTTTTTTAGGTGAATATAGGATACGTAAATTTATATTACCTTTTCGCTTTAATGCAGTTATTGTGTATTTATACGGTTGATATGCTTCTGGCCCTCCCTGCATGCATTTAAAGGTGATGGTGTGTGTTGAGAATATTGCAAGGTAGCTGTTTACTTCTAAATAACTCGCAAAACACCATTGTGCATAATACATGAAATATTCATATCAATGAGAGATTCTTAAATTTAAGTGCGTGAATTTTTGAACGCTCCTTAGCAGTATTGAAAAGCCTTCTGCTTTTTGGGCAATTCATAAGTTGTATGTATATTAGCTACACCATATGAATAAGTAATGAATTCAGATGGGCTAAAAACTCTTTATTTTTACCACAGCTCAAAAGTACTTGGGTAGAAATTTATTAAAGTAAAAAATTACCATAGATATTTTATTGTTTTACTTTATGGGCTCAGGCTTTCCGCTTACAAACTACCTAATATGAAGTTTGTCGTCCCTGTCCTGCCAAAACAGCTAGTACCCGGCAAGGCACAGATGGTGCAAAATTGCTGAAGGTGTCTGGTGGTATCTGGTACTAACACGTTACCAGCAGATTCTTTAACTCCTGTAAGTTGCATGGTTGAGCTGCTGCAGATCGGAGTTGCTGTTTGTGTTGGAACATTTGGAGACCAGGGCAATACCTGGAAGTCGCCCTTATGTTCCACGAATTGTTTACGAACAATCCAGGTGGTGTGGCAATGCAGTATTAGGAGTGGGGTGTATTTTTCGGAAGAGTGTGATTCTAATATTTTTTTCTATGTTGTACAGAAAACTGGGGAACTATAACTTTCAGTTCTGGTTTGAACAGCTTCCATTCATAGCTGATTTGCTGTGTCACTGCACTTTTGGTTCTCCTGTTAATAGCTTGTTCGCAGGTCAGTTTCTTTCTTACGCATATATTTCTTTTGCAAATCTGAGAGCTTTCACCCGGTTTTTCCAGAAAATAAAGGGTGGATGATGTGGACCTATTTTATGTAGCGTATGACTACAACATTTATCGCTCTCCTGCAAAAAACGTAATCTCTTTCTTTTGTGCTCTTCCGCGCATCATTTCGGCACAGCAACGAACCTTCCTTTTAACGTACCAAAGCTTCACATCTTCGCCGGAGCGAAGCATTAGGCCTACCCCAGTTTCTCTTCACAGCGTCAGACTCAAAGGTCAATATTACGATAAAAATCTTTAAAGCACATTTAAAATATGAAAGTTCTGCACCATTTGCCATTAATTTCCATACTCTAAAATCTGTACGTCGCACTTTTTCCAGGTACTAACATTTTTCCAAAGAAATAATTTAGGACGCTAATCTACACATTTACCGACTCTTTCATCCATCAGAAAAGTGAGTCATGCACTATATCTTTGATTTAGGGTCACAATCTGTTTTCAAATTTAAAAAAAATTGTAGATGCCCCTCCCCCAATATTACCCTCCATGTAACAACAGAATGATGGGGTTAATAACCTAATCCAGATGAGGTTTCCAGAAAAGTAATGCCATTAGCACAGGGGGGGTTTACAGGAACAGTCACAGTTCTTGCAATCATAGTTATTGGCATTCTATGCAGGACAAATTTGATTCCACTCTGAAAATATATTCAGCTGCTTTAATTATCATCAGGGTTTAACATCCTATCCCTACAATGCTTTGGTCTACTGCAAATGAAAAAAAGTAAATGAATCTATGTTTCAATTTTTTGTAAGGGGAGAACATTCCTTAGCCTAAAAATGTAAACCCACTACTGAATATCTTTAACCTTGTATTCGCTACTGGGATCTTTCCAAATACATTAAAAATCCCAAATATTACCCCTAAATAAAAATCAGGCTCGAAAAATGATGCAAACAATTACTGCCCCACAGCTAACATGTTAATATTTGCTAAAATCCTTGAAAAATTTATATACAAGAGATCAATATCATACACACAAAAATACAGTATCAAATAAAAATCAGTTTGGTCTGCACTGCTACACATACAGAATATAATAATAAAAAAAATTAGAATTAAAAACCATTGTATTAGGTGGTCTTTTTCAGACTTAACGAAAGCGTTTGACACTAGGAATCACTAATTTCTTTTAACTAAATTATATAATTTGGGTATCAGAAGTACCTCATATACTCTATTAAAAGATTACTTGGCAGACAGACTTCAATATACCCTAATTGATCAACACCACTCACCTCTACTACAAATAAATTTAAGGGGGGCCACAAGGCTCAATTTTGGGACCCTTACTATTTAATTTATATATATATATATATATTTAATATTACAGCCAATAACAATATAATTCTATATGCAAATGATACAACAATATTATTTAGTGGAACTGATAATGAAATAACTTCCTAAGCAAATACTCAACCACAAATATATTCAGAATGGCTAATACATAATGAACTCACAATCAACACCAATAAAACCAAACGCATGATTTTTACAAGACAGAAAATAACTCAAACACAAATTCATCATATACTTTTGAATAATACAGCTATTGATACAGTACAGAGCTTTGTGTATCTGGGAATAATTTTAAACCCTGACCTACAATAGAATAGTCACATAGAATCAATTGCAAATAGAATATCTAAAAATATAGTGATTGCTAGTAAAATTATATCAAATCTCACAATAAAAACTTCTATACTATACATTTATACAAACACACATTAATTACTGCTTTAACTCGTGGGGACAAATCACTGAAACAAATATCAGTGAACTTCAAATATTACAGAATGGATACATAAAGTTACTTGACTTAAAATCTGACCCTCCTTCCCATAACAATTTACACCCTTACACCTATCATCATACTCGTATTAACCCTAACCATTATGGAATAATATTAGTTAAACAACTATGAGTTCAAAATAGGTAAACTTATGCTCCAAATAATAAAAAAAATTATGCAATGGTATCATGGAATTGAATTTTAATATACACAACTACAAAACGAGACAGATCACTATTAAGACCTATACACCCAAAAATACACATGACTAAACAGAGTTTAAACTATATTGGTAAACATGGTAGGAACTTTTATTTTACACAGAAACCCTGTGAAGTAATTGTAAATAGGCACAAATTTCTTAATGTTGAGGTGGAATGCGTACTTCTCTGATTTCTCTAGGGGGGGGGGGGGGGGTAGGAGCAAGAGCAGTTTAGAACATAAGGTGTGAAAATGATATGATAAATTCACTTTGGTAGTTTATTTTCTGATTTAATAAATCGGAAAAACATGCTACTTTTCAGCTTTACGTGCAATATTTAAATTAACTTAGGTATATTATAGTTGGATAATGCTTACCTTGGCATTTCTTTCTAGTGATGTCTCACATTTCACGCATATTTTTCTGTCTTTGTTGACGCTATTGTCCTAATGTCCGTGGTCTGTGACATACTGTTCACACCAAGACACACTTTTGCGTTGGGTATCTTCAGTAACTTTCTCTTAAGCTTCAAAAACATAAACTTTTACCATTATTTATACTCGAAAATTTTCACCCAGCCTTTGGGCATCGTCAGGAGCGTGGCGACTTTTCCACCGTTGTTCTTGGTTTACTTCTCGCCTATTGGAGTCCGATGCTCCACGTTGCCATTCGTCGTAATGCTTTCTTGGATACGATTTGGTCTAGCCTAGCTGGCGCCATCTATTTTTCATGAACACTATTTTTTTCCTTCGCTGGTCTTTGATTTCGTCTTTCTGTTTTATTTTTCTTATTTTCCTTTGCTAGCCCTGTTTTTCTTTTGTTGTTCCTTTTCTTGTCTTATTAGCTCTTTCCATAGGCTAGATAATGTACTAGGGTCATTCTGGTTACACACCCTAGTTTTGTTTTTATAAATTAAGATTGCTTCTTTCAATCTCATTTGTCTTTCTGATTTTTTATTCCTTTTAAGCATTTTAATTTCATCGAATTTTGGGGAACGTTTGGTTTTCCATACAGAATTGCACCAAGGCAGTTTTTTTGCTTCTTTTTTCTGCCAGTTGGATATGTGTTGTGTTAGCCTTTTTTTAATCTGTTTTTCGTACTTCTTTTGTACGATATTGGAGGTATGTGTGCTATTGGGATTTCGTAAGATCCTGATTCTTCTAGTATTTTGTTCTCAGCTTTCTTGTTAATAGTCATATTTTTCAAGGTGTTCACAGAGATTCCTGGTTGTAAGTCATATTTAACATATTGCCTATTAATTTCTTTGCTGACTAAATTATTGTAAATTTGTAGCACCACAGAACTGACTCTAGAATTTGAAGAGGATAATAAACTGTCATTCTTAGACATCCTGCTGAAGAAAAACAAAAATAAATTCGAATACACTGTGTTCAGTAAAGCAACATACATCACAATACTGATACCATACTCATCGCACCACCCTGATATACATAAAAAAACAGCATTGTAAATTTAATTTGAAGGGCATAGATGCACACTTCTAATAACAGACTAAAAAATCAAGAGCTTGAGTTTTTATTTAAAATAGCACAAGATTATGGTTACCCGAGCAAGCTTGTTAAAAAATGGATATATGAGAGTAAAAAGCACCTGAATAAGAGTAAAGAAGGCCAAGATGAGCACAATAAAAGAAAAATGAAGAGTAGTAAAATGAAATACATTGGAGCATTCCCTTTCTTGGAAGGAGTCAGCACAGAAATTAATAGGAAATGTGCTAAATATGACTTATAACTAGGAAGCTCTGTGAACACTTGGAAAAATATGACTATTAACAAAAAAAACTGAGAACAAAATATTACAAGAATCAGGATCTTATGAAATTCCAATAGCACACATACCCCTAATATCGTACATGGAAGTACGAAAAATGGACTAAAAAAAGGCTGAAACAACAGATATCCAACTGGCAGAAAAAAGAAGCAAAAACTGCTTTGGTGCAATTCTGTATGGAAAACCAAACATTCCCAAAATTCGATGAAATTAAAATGCTTAAAAGGAATAAAAAATCAGAAAGACAAATGAGAATAGAAGAAGCAATCTTAATTTATAAAAACAAAAATAGGGTGCAGTGTTAGAATTTAGAAATAAATCTACTGGCCGAGTGGACCACTGGAATTTGCAAACCCACTGGTCCGTAAAATAAAATAATATATGTAGAAAATAACATATCACTTCAATAGAATTATCTCCAATATTTGTTTTCAAACCTACCATTAGTTTTCATCCTAAAAAGAAAACCATAGAGCAAGCTAAAAGAAATATAAATAAATTTTTTGGCATTTGACAAATTTAGAAGAAAAAAGAAACTTACTAGCTATCCGGGCAAGTAAAATCAATAGTTCAGTGGTCCGGGGGAAATTTTACTGGCCAATGTCCAGCGGACCACTGGGTAATTCGAACACTGGGGAGTGTAACCAGAATGACCATAGTACATTTCTAGCCTATGGAAAGAGCTAATAAGACAAGAAAATGAACGACAAAAGAAAAACAGGGCTAGGAAAGGAAAATAAGAAAAAGAAAGCAGAAAGACGAAATCAAAGACCAGAGAGGGGGGGGAGAAGAAATAGTGTTCATAAAACATAGATGGCGCCAGCTGGGTTAGACCAAATCGTATCCAAGGAAGCGTTCCGACGAATGGCAACATGGAGCATCGGACTCCAATAGGCGAGAAGTAAACCAACAAAAACAGTGGAAAAGTCACCACGCTCCTGACGATGTCCAAAGGCTGGGTGAAAATTTTCGAGTATAAATAATGGTAAAAGTTTAAGAGAAAGTTACTGAAGATACCCGAAGCAAAAGTGTGTCTTGGTGCGAACGGTATTCACAGACAACGGACATTAGGACAATAGCGTCAACAAAGACCGAAAAACGTACGTGAAATGTGAAACATCGCTAGAAAGAAATGCCAAGGTAAGCATTATCCAACTAGAATATACCCAAGATATGATGTGACAGGTTCAACTAAATTTAGGAACCATATGAGAGAGGAGCAGATACTTATATGTGAAAATAACGGAGATGGATGTTTACTGCAAACATAGCAATATGTCAAAATGCATTTTTCTTTGGAAACACGGAGATAGGGCATAGAAACACTTTATGACCTGCCATGACAATTTATTTGGAACACAGCTTGGACAATTTCCGTTTATCTCGAGTCTCCTTAACGTACTGACTATTTTTTGGTTTACAATATTGCCTCATACGCATACTTATGTAATAATGGAGAATTTTTGATACCATTTCAGTTTTATGTACAGAGCAAGGAAACTGTAGTGGCACATTTTCAAACACATAATTGGCTTTGTCCCAGTAAACATCTGTTTTGTGGACATTTTTGGAGAAGTACTTTTGAACACACATCATAAGAGAATATAGATGATGGTTTGGGTGTATCAGCTTCCCTCTAGTCTTGATATTCGTCAGCTGAGCTACAGCTTGATTGCTATGTACAACTGGGCTAATTATGGATTGCTTGCAGTTGTGACAACTGTAAATTTGCTAACCTTTCTGCATATGAACCCTGTAACGTAGTAGACCAAACAGTCTCTCGCCTCTAACATGCCATAGTCATCTCTGATAATGTCGTCACACTCCCACTTGCCATCTGAAATGAATCCATCAAGACATGTTTTTAGTCTGTCTAAGTGACTTGGATCATGTGTGTCTTTAAATGCTTCCTGGAATTCTTGGATGGAAATATAAGGTTTCTGTTGTGGCTCAAGAACTTCACAGTTTCCAAATTTGGGTGGTTTTAGGAGACTATATAATGAAAGAAGTCTATACAACTGTAGAAAAGTTGGCATCCCAGGGTGCTCATTTGGACCTCCAGCTTGACGAATAGTGCCAAAAAAGCGTTCTATTGCATTTTGGTTGAATTTTGCAGTCAAAACATAGCTGAAACCACAGGAATTCAGGAGATAGTTTGCTAAATCAATGGTAGAGTGCAGGGTCAACCGAAGACCTTCAGCAGTGCCTTTTGTTAGAAATGCATTTTCATTAACATCTCCAACAAGTACTTCCATTTCCCATGCATTAAGCCATTCCAAACTATGCTCTAAGACTTCAAAATCCTTCTCATTAGCACGAATACCTTCAAATGGAGCTCGTCTGTTCAGTGCATCAAACATGTTGTTTATCTGCAATGTGAATGCTATAGTAGCATCCTCACCTGACAAACTTCTTACATTTTGTAATTGATACAATTTTAGACCATCCGCAACAGACTTACTAAAAATCTGAGTCGCCAGCTTGACTCGCATTTTTTCTGAATTGCTTGGTCTCAGGTGCGACAAAGAGATTTTGGGACAAGCACGTAAATTCCCAGGTAGCTTCATTTCTTCATCATACAAGTAAAGGTAATGTCTCCATTTCACCCACTGGCCATTCACCTTAAGCTCTGCTTTAGAAAGCAACCTGTTTCGAATGCATTTAATGAGGTGAGGCACATCTGAAAAGATGTATATCTTTCTATGTACATCTAATAGGTGAGTGAAAAAAGATTTTTCATTACCAATTAGGCCTGAAACATCCAAATCATTCCAGATACCTCTGTTTGTTGAAGCACCATCACAGACAGCACCATCAACAAAGGCTCCAGATCCTTCTAAAAACATGATGGCTTGTATGAGCAAACCAGACAAAACAACTGATTTTGTGGGTCCACATGATGCAAAAACTGCTATTGGTTTGGCCCAGGAATCTGCAAAAGGTTGGAACATGAGGACTAATCCATGATCAGCTAGTTGGCCATCGTTTAAGTTGCTGTTTTCACCATAATTCACAAATCCATTATAATTCATTTTACTGGAATTTACATTTATACTTTTTCTGACATTGATTTCATCAAATAAGACCATGCCATGACGTTGTTGTTCAGACTTTTTGGACAGCTTAATTTTTAATGCTGAGAAAAAGGAGTAATCAAATCCACATTTTCTATGCATAACGCTAAGACGCTTACGAATAGTATGCGTCTTAGCAAGGCAAGGGTGAAATGTCTTGTTCTTTAAGAAATCTGTACGCTGTAGAATTTTTAATGAACAGCAAGAGACAAAGCAACAACGAGTCATTAGTGTATCGTCTACCGTTTTTTGATGCCGTTTTGCCAACATTTACACACTCCTTGATGAGCATTATTTGAGTAGCAGGAAAATTAAGCTCTTTAATTTTAAAAGCCACGCTCTCTTCGTGAGTGTTTTTCAACTTCTTAAACATGTCACTTAACTCAGTTTTTAGAGCTGCACGTTTTGTATGGCACCTTTTTAGTTTTTTTGTTGCAGCACGTTTAGCCATTGCCAAAGCTTTAACTTTGGCAATCTTGACAGACATTCTGTACCTCTTAATGACCTTTGTGTTCTTCTGTCGGTATTTGCGTACCCGGATTGCATTTGTAATTCGGGTACACGTTTTGCAGCATTTCCCTACATCAATGATAAGTGCACAGTCTTTGTGGCGCCATATTCCATTGTCGACATAAGCTTTGTCTATGTCATAATGTTCTGCATCCTGATACTCGGGCCCACTAGAGCAAATGTTGACGAGCTGCAGAAGTGACAGAACATCAATAGATGAAGCCAGGGTGGGAGGCACTTGAGAAAACATTGTGCTGCTTACAATTTTGTTCCAAATAGTAACATACCACTCCAGGTTTTCTGTAATGCAAATAGTTTTTTTAATTGATACTGTCTTGTCTGATTTAACTAGAATTTCAGAAAATAGAATGCACTTTTCTGAAGCTTTAGTGAACATATGAATACCCCATGAATCACTTGGGAATGTAAAGTTTGGAACATCCTTTACAATTGCCTCAAAGAGTACATTACTTTCAGAATCCGCCTTCTCCATACCTCGAAATGCAAGGGTAGCATCATCAATCTCATTGCTGGCAGACTGGCGAACAAAAGGCTGTTTTCGTGGCTTTGCTGCCTTCTTTGAAAGATAGATTGGGCATCCTGGAAATATTACAGAATAGCAGTGGAGTTAAGTCTGACTCGGACAGGCACATCATATAAAACTTGGCCATTGAACGTTTCACTCCTGCGTCTAATTACATCATGGGCGAGGAAATGTTTCTCACAAACAAAACCGTTACTACCGAGTTTCCGATCTGCTCGAGGGATTGCTTTCTGCCATTTTTTCATTTTTAGGTGCTTTAAATAAAGAAGCATGTTCTTTACTACTGGCATAACCAGAACGGCAATTGAGAACGAAACACTTTCGTCCCATGTTACGGGAATCGAAAACAACGGAAACTTAAAAGCTTCAGTAAAAAAAAACCAAGAGAAATAAGGCAGTTTACACTGATTTCAAAGTAGGTCAAGAATACTTAAAGCCCCTCTAAAGGGCCTAAGGCATAGCAATACTATTCGGCGACGTTGGTATGAGAAAAGGCAGAGATTTGTGTTACCTTGTTCTAACTTCCTGTAGGAAATTATATCCAGATGTTTGAAACTGCATGCAGAGCACGCCACTCCCTTCGATTTGTTTACTCACATGGCGATTCGAGTCACAGAGGACGGAGATTCGAGTGGCCCGCATTTCCTCTAACGCCCTCTAGTGGTCATTACATTAAGGGACCTTTTTTCCAGAACGAGAGTCAAGCGGAGTTGAAACACCTGTCTATCGTACACCATGCTCTATAGTGATATGTATAGCACTGATGAACCGCCGGGGTCCAGGGCCGGCTAGAGTCTACGGGCCTGAGCCTGCCACGCCCCCACTGCCGAAAGGAGTCCGATCGCCAAAGATCACAGCGGTATTTTCGCCGCTATAAGCTTGTTTTGTGTCGTCGTTTAGTTAAAATTTTCTCCGATTCTTACGATTTCTTTTCCAAATAACGGGATACAGTCGACTTATTTCTTTACCTATTACAATTTGAATATGTCAGCATAAACAACGGGAGTAATTTTTACATCGTTTATATAGGTACGAATGTTAACCTAATTTGTGTACCCACACACAAAGAAAACAAATCTGGAAAATATAACTAAACAGATGAAATGATGTACATAATCATGCATGGCTTTACTCTTTTTTAATCAAAAACATAACAGCTGCCTGAGCAATTGATTTTCAGTACGTAATTTTAATATCAGGAATGAAAATAACAAAGTTATCGCATTCGACTTTTCATTCCGTTATTTCCGACTATTTCAGTTCCGAAATAAAAGATGGGGTAATGAACACAAATTTCAGAAACAGGGAAAAAAAAATCAGTATTACACTGATCGTTAGGAATACTTCATTTACCATAACAGGACAATAAGAATGCATGAAAATTTTCTATATAACTTTGTGACCACACACACAATTCCTTGCCATGACACAAACTGATTTACTATTTTACTTTACCTGCAAAGGTCTATATATTTTGAAGCACTTACTAAATGTTTGGACTTCAGAGTTTATTTCTAGTAGCCTCAAAACAAAGCCACACAAAAGATATTTGAATGACTGTTTTTGCCGAAGAAAATCCAGGTGATACTGTGTATAAAAATTCAGGTATGACTGTGTATTGACGAGGAAAATCACTTGGATTTTCCTCGTCACCTTTACACAGGACATGTGGGGAAAACTGCCCCATTCTTATATTCACCCACTTAATAAAATTCATGTGCAGTGGATACGACAAATATATATATATATGGAATTAAGTTTGAAACTGGGTGTTATGTTATATGTATACATATCCCTTTAAGCACAACTTCACAGGCTTCACACAAGATTTGGGTTTCCCGCCACTTTTTCAGATGACATCTGGGAAAATTATTTCATTCTTATGATCCCCCACTTAACAAAAACCATGTGGAGTGCCACTGATACATAAAACATACACACGTCCATATGAAGGTCTGTTAAGCGGATACAACAATACATACACACACATCCATATAAAAGTCTGTCACATGGATATGACAAATACACATGGAATTAAGTTTGAAACTGGGTGTTATGTTATATGTATACATATCCCTTTAAGCACAACTTCACAGGCTTCACAGAAGATTTGGGTTTTCCGCCACCTTTTCAGATGACATATGGGAAAATTATTTCATTCTTATGATCCCCCACTTAACAAAAACCATGTGGAGTGCCACTGATACATAAAACATACACACGTCCATACGAAGGTCTGTTAAGCGGATACAATACATACATACACACACATCCATATAAAAGTCTGTCACATGGATATGACAAAGACATATGGAATTAAGTTTGAAACTGGGTGTTATGTTATATGTATACATATCCCTTTAAGTACAACTTCACAGCCTTCATACAAGATTTGGGTTTTCAGTCAAAAATTATTTCATTCTTATGATCCCCCACTTAACAAAAATCATGTGGAGCATCACTGATACATAAAACATACACATGTCCATATGAAGGTCTGTTAAGCGGCTACAGTACATACACACACATCCATATAAAAGTCTGTCACATGGATATGAAAAAACAGATGGAATTAAGTTAGTAACTAGATGTCATGATTGTAAAATTTTGCCAGCACTTTATGAAAAATATTAAAGAAAAAAAAAGCTGTGTTCCATTTGGCTTTTTGGTTGGTTGATTTGGTTGGTTGATTGGAGGTTTAACGACCACCGTGAGCAACTCAATGGGCTATAAGCAGTCGCCCGTCCCTAATTTAGGGCCACTGGCTCCAGGGAAGGGAAAGAGCCAGTGCCGTAAAACGCAACAGCATTACATTATTTTACCAACAAAGCTACCCGAAAAACTGAATCATTAATTAACACCGCTAATTTAAAACATAAGTAAACAGAAATCCACATCTATTAAAGTCCAAGGACATTTCAAAAACACTGCAAGAAAAAAGGAAACCAACATCAAGCAATACTTCTGAAACATCTCTACACATCACAGACACCATCGTCAACCACATTATGTCTCTTTATGTAAGCTTTAACATCCTCTATACGTTTATAGTATGTTTCGTAATAAGTGTCTAAAAGTTCAGGAACAGGATTTATCGTAATTATCCAATTCAACACGGCATCCAAACAAAGTACAATAGCATGTAACTTATACATATATAACTCGTAAAACTCCGGAGTCAGTGGACATATGTTTTTATTAGGCACAAAATAAATTTTCATTTCGAAAAGACTCAAAGTTTCGTCATAATCAGGGCAAGATGCAATAAGTTCCTCTATAAGACGATACCGTGATGACTTACCTCCATCTTCGTCAAAATCAGGATCAAGAAGAAAAGAAAGATCCACACGAGGAGTACATTCCGGTTGTAGATAGTCTTTACCTTTGCTCCGCTTTAACGGATCACCACTTTGATCAGTGCTGGGTCGTTTAAATGTCGAAGCTGTACTTGAGTTCTCTGCGAGATTCTGTAATGCTACTGAACAGTTCTGCAAGTTAACAATGCCCAACGTACCAATATTTGCTGTTGTCTGAATCCCAGGATCCAAAGAAGTGGGCATTTCGATCAATGTCTTCTCTATCGGCTCGACGGGATCCACCACTCGGGTTTCACAAGTCTCAGCCACGGTAGGAACCAAGTCAACGACATGTGTAATACCATGTTCTAAGTCTGATCTATTTTCAGCTACAGCAATTTTTTCCTCATGGGAATCAGAGAGACTCTTCCTGAAGGGTGGCCTAGGTACATAAGTGCATTTAGCACGGATGTGCCCTCTTTCATTGCAAGCATAACAAAAAAATTCCTGTATAAATATTAAACATGAAACTATGAGAATCCAATACAATTTCAACTTCTCCTGGACAAGTCTGAAGAGCTGATTCATTCGGGAAGATAACCCGAAGAGTCCGCTTCAACCCACCAACATGACAATAATTTGAAGATTGCGGGGCTTCGATTACTCTGTGAACTGGTCCTACCACCCGGCTAAACTGAGAAAGAAGAACTATCAATGCAGAATCCGGTACCTCAAGTGGCACCGGAGACAAAGTTACAGTGATCGGTCGTTCACCTGCATAAGCAGGATACAAAATTTGATTATTTATAGATATCCCTTGCTGTAACACAAGTTTACAATCTGCACAATTTATAAACAACACTGATATACCACGTTTACTGCGACCGATTCCTTTAATTGCCTCTCTCGGCACTCGTTCTTCCAAAGCTTGCAAATATACAGGTAACGAAGTCTGTGGTAACGCATGAAAAATAATAGTTTTCTCAGAAAGATCATGAAAATCTTGACATACCTTGGAATCCTTTTCGAAAGTTAGACGAAATCTATTACCCGGACACTCACTCTCTGACGCACAACGCTGATCACTCGTATTGTCAGAATTTGCCATGGCAACCACCGATGCCCAACTGCTATTTCCCGTCGCCATAGCAACACCCTTCTGCATTCTTATCGCAGAAGAAACTCTTTCAGGAGCAACGCACGAAGACACGCTCTGTTGATTTCCAGGACCGGTTTGACTTGTTGGATTCTTATCTCTTGAGAAGCTCGGGTCAGTCTCCATGGCAACTCTCTCGGAGGTCAAAGGAGAAACACTCGGCGATGTCTTATCAGTAGATCTTGCTCGAAGCCGAACATCTTCCTCTGAATGGGCACGTGCAACATGGACGATAGAAATCGCCATTTGCAACACTCAACAACGGCGAGCAGAAACACAAAATAAAACACTTCGTGTGAACAAACTATAATGCCCAGCGTTCCCAAACTTCACCAAATGAAACATAGAACACCCATACACATGTCACGCTACTTCAAACCTTCCCACACACAATATTTCTACATGAAAAACTCGCAAAACCCGGGAGCTCAACAACACACGACACACGTGTGAGAAGAGTCAAAGAACAAAAAAATCATTTGGCTTTTTGAAAGCCACTCATTACAATTATTTAAATGTTTTAGTGGGACCGTTCTTGTGGTGGTGGTGGTGGGGGGGATGTTGCTTTGATAGGATATTTCGGAAAGCTCACCATGCACGCTTTACCATGATCACTCTCTAAAAAATTATTTGCAACAGTATCAAGTAGTAAAGTGCAGTGAATTATGTAGTATTCAGCTACACAAGCAAACTGTAAGAGCAACCATTTGAATTTTGAATTTGTTAAATAAGATGTTACAGGAAGATGGGTGCCAATTTAATCAAAACACATCCACAGTAGCTTGGGAGCTCCTTGTTCAGGGTGGGTAATAGTAACATATACTCATACATAAATGTGGAGATGCGGGTTAACTTCCTAATCCAGGACAACATAATTTTCAAGTTTTTGGAGGCATATCTACTTCCATTCTTAATCTGTTGTTTTATTTCTCATTTTTTAATTTCTTTTGTTATTTTCTGTGATTAGCCACATTCTTATCATAGGCTGCTTTACGTGTTATTTGTTTTTTTGCTCTTTGTTTGCAGTTATATTCCTCCTCTTAGGGACTTTCTCTTGCACTTGACCACTTGTGTTATGTGCAGTGGCAGGTTTAAGAGTAGACAATTTTCTCTTCGATTTTGATTTGTTCAGTTGATCGTTTCGTGCTCTGCAATAATTATTTAGCAAAATATTGACCATATGGTATATGCACATTTTGGCCAACTTTAGTGAACTATTGCTACAACTGCAGTTAAATTTTGATATGGTATCAGAAGTTTCAAGCTTTTCTACAGTAAGTTGACAAACAAGTTGTTTCTGCTTACCACATTCAATGAAGGCCTGCTCGTGCTCTTCCTGAAGAATAGCTTGAAACACCTGAAACGTTTTTAATACAACCTTCACTGTGAACTCCTCTGGCCATGTGAACCCCCTATCTATAAGCTGTAAATAT
The DNA here is from genome assembly GCA_039090855.1 of Macrothele yani. Lineage (NCBI taxonomy): Eukaryota > Metazoa > Arthropoda > Arachnida > Araneae > Macrothelidae > Macrothele > Macrothele yani. Next base: position 87,423,962 of record CM077017.1, read on the forward strand.
TTGGCAACTTCTTCATCAGAGCATTCGTAATCCAATTTCCTATCACAGGCCAAAGTTTTTTTACAATCTGGGCACTGTATTTTTTTTGTACTTTATTTGCTATGTAACCAGCTATGTATACTAAAACAGACATAACTGATTCAGATATATCTACACTATCACACAAGTGCAAAATATTGTCAAATGTGTGAGAGAAGCAATGCTCCTCATCATTTACTTCTTCTTGGGGAAAAGAGAACTGTTTCAGTTTAATTTCACCACATTTGTATGATTGCATTTGAACCAAACTCATGACTTTTAATTTTCTTTCTGACTCAAGAACTTGTATCACAGATATATTATAATTCCCCCCACTCAACTGCCTGTACTGTCCAAAACGAGCTTCTAAGCAATCTGTTTGAAATTTCCCAAACAAAATGTATGATGGTTTTAAAGTTTCGAACATATAATTTGTTAAATGAACAAGACAATCTGTAGTATGTTGAAGTGCAAACTGTGTTTCTTTGGATAAACAAATACCTTTTTCAGGCACAGCAAAACCTGATAAAGTGGATGTATCTTTACATCTATATATATATTGATCCAAGCTTGTAGCCATGAACTGAACTTCTTTAGAAATGTAATATTGTTGTCAAGTATGTTGTGTACTGGATCACAGCTGCTGTCACGTAGATGTTTTCCCTTAGTTGGATATTTTACATTTACAATTTTCCACCATGTGCTCATTATTGTAATAAATTCTTTGGTCTGTAATAAATCACTACCAAACTCTTTTGCAGTACATTCTAAAGCAGCTATATTTGTTTCATGAAAAATGTCAACAGCATGTTTAACATTTTGCCGTTCAACAGATGTTGGGTACAAAACTTTCCGGGAGAGTTTTGGTACTTGTTTAATGTTAAGATTTTGTTCTTTATTGTATATTTTTTGAAGATGTGCGAGACTAGCAACACAAACTTTGTTAAAGTCATTCATAGATGGATAAAAGAAAGTCTGATTTGTATATGACTGATTGAGCCAATTATTACGAACTGCTTTCAACAAATGAACAGTGTCGAACAACAAAAACAAGCGCAAATTCTCATTAATGGGATTAATGATACTGGATACAAGGTTACCACCACATAGAAGTGTGAACATATTGCGATTAATCCTATTGTTATCAGATATTAATGCAAGTACCTGGTATCCAGAATCATTAAGAATTTTCAAAACCTTAAGTGTGAATGTCTGTAATTGTTCAGCAGTTAAATTTTTTACTGGAATAAGTGCAACAATGTCTTTATTTTTGGAAAACACAGATGTTATCATGAATGCTTGTATTGTTGTGGCTTCAGAAGAGATGTTTTGAGAAATGCCTTCTATTTTCCCTCCTTTAAAACCCACACCAGGGGAAACATAAATTTCATCCAGTAGAACATTTACTACCAGTTCTCTTTCCTCAAGAAGTTTTGATTTCTCTTGCAGATAAAGCACATGCCTATTAATAATACCACTGCCACAGGTATCTAACGTGGAAGCAATTTTTTTCAAATAGACTGGATGGGGCAAGCTTAGAGACTCGCTGTTTCGTAACATAACATATGCAGATGGATGACAAAAATGAATTTTTGCAGCAAACAGTAACAACTGAGGGCTATAGCGGTACTGTTTAGCAGTTATAAGTTTTAATTGCTCTATGATAAACAGTATTTTTGAAATAATTGAATTAGAAGATTCTTCATTTTGTTGTATGTCATCTGCATATGCTTTTAACAATGAAAGTGCAGTATTCAGTTTAGCCACAGGTGCGACTGACTGTGAAGAAAAAGAACTGATTTATGATAACAGACATTCAAATTTTGTCCATCGATCACACTTTTTTTCATGACCCAGAACCCATACCAAATTTTTAACATTATATGGTATGCCATCATCCCAAACATCCAATTGCAAATCAGAAAATATTTTAAAACAAATGGGCATCTTAGGGCAGTCAGAAGAATCAATCTTATAAAACAGAATGAAATCATCATTTTTCAAACTGAAGAAACCATTTAAGTTTTTATTTCCATAATGAGTAACAAAATCATTAAATGGATTTATTACATCATTTTCATTCCAGTTTTTAAAATTGTGTTCATCACGTTGTTGCATTTGAAGCATGCGTGTTTCTGGTGTTTTTCTTTTGGGGGTGGCTCACATGTTAAATATGAGGGCTGGTTAGGGAAGATTGTTGGATGAGCATCTTTGGCTAATGCCAGGTGTGTACGCGGCACAACCAATAAACTCCCATCACCCCTGGTAATACGATCTTCCCTAATCACAAACTGCTCACTGAAGTGCTCAACGCACACAACAGAATTGTCATTGGGTTGAAAATCCTTCCGGTTGATTTGGCGGATCCACTGAGCTCGAAGTTCTGGGTCTTTTGGAAAACGGAAAGATGAAACATAAGCGCTTGCTTTCCCCGGGTAGGTGTAGTTGGATTTGCATCCAGGAACACAACATCTCCTAGGCATCTACACATTAAATAAACAAATATCAAGAAATAAATTTATTAATGCATAAAACTGATGAACATTAGTGTTCTCCCTAGATTTTTTACAGCTAGGTGGCAAGTAATTTTAGCTGGGTGGTACTTTTAACGACCCCTTCTCCAATAAAAAATAAAAAAATTCCTTAACATTATTATACTTATTAAACATCTTAAGTGGTGTGGTAGGCATTAATGCAACATAACATGATAAACAGTTAAAAAATTGTGCAAAAATGGTTTAAAAAATGAGTATTTACTAACAAATTACATTTGACACAGATTTCTTTTTTTTTTTGATTGGAGGTTTAACGACCACAATGAGCAACTCAATCGGCTATAAGCAGTCGCCCGTCCCTAATTTAGGACACTGGTTCCAGGGAAGTGAGAGAGCCAGTGCCACAAGACAAACACAACATCCATGTTTCACCAGGATTCGAACCCGGACCCATTTCGGACGAATGATCAGAGGACATCACAGACCACTTCACCACCGGGGCGGCTTTATATATATATTAAAGGTTTAATTACCACAGTAAGCAACTCGATAGGCTATAAGCAGCCACTTGTCCCTAATTTAGGGCCACTGGTTCCAGGGAAAGGAGAGAACAAGTGCCGTAAGACAAACACAACATCCATGCCTCACCGGGATTCGAATTTGGACCCTTCTCTGAAGAATTGTCATAAGCCAGCGCTTAGACCACTGTGCCACCAGGGCGGTAACACAGATTTTAGCCAGTTTTCATCAATACTGATGGTGCATGTGGAAATAAGTTTTTCATTCTTACTATTATGTGCTATGTGAAAACATTCGTTAAAGGAAATATAACTGGGCGGCAGAAAAAATTAAGTGACAGGGCCGCCCAGTAAAAAGGTTCTAGGGAGAACACTAAACATAAAATTATTGCAATTAAATGGGTTTTCATTTTAAATTATATGATATCAAGTCTATCATATGATATCAAGTTACATCTTAAAAATATTTTTAAAATTGAGGCAGAAATTTTTTTCACATGTCTCTGCCCGATCCTGTTTGTTTGAGGCCTTAACAACCACCATGAGCAACTTGATGGGCAATAAATAAGCAGTCACTCATCTCAAATTTAGGGCCACTTGTTCCAGGGAAGGGGACAGGCCAATGCCATAACACATCAACTGCTTCATCAGGATTTGAGCACAATATGTTATGATGCATGAATTAATGCGTGCATCATAACATATTAAAATATCCCAAACCCATCTTGGATGAATGGATCAGAAAGCAGTGCTTAGACCACTGCATCACTGGGGCAGCTACAGAATGTATTTCATATAAATTAACTTGAAGTCTTCCCTTTGTATTAGAAAATTCATTTAGTAAACAGTTACATTCAATTTTGTCGTTAATATTACTAAGCATATTTAGAGAAGAGTAATACCATAGCTTCCTAGCAAAATTCCCATTGTTGTGTGCTATTTTGGGGAAGAAAACCCTGTTAATGCTCATAAAAACAGACATGCAAAACCATTTTAAGACAGCAGTTTATCAAGGCGTTACTTTAAAATCGATTGGGTTTTGATGAAACATTTTGCTGTTTCATGTTGCTAAGAAAGCTATTTTACAATGGTCATTCGTATGTTAGTCTCACGATAATCCAATTTCAGGTTATTCATGATAGTGTTATAAAAACGTTCGAGAGCTTTGAGCCAAGAGAAAGAAATATTCATTCCTGATTTTCTATTACCACAGAGACATTCACTAGTGAGTAGCGTTCCCCCACGGTCAAAGCGAGTACACGCTTTGCCCCACGGTAAGCCTAACCATGTGCTTCAACATAAATAAACGATAAGCAATCAGATTCGTCTGTTTATCGTTAGCAACATAATTATACGACTCGATTAACCTCAATTAACTTACCTTTAATGTCGAAGTTTTTGTTTATCCAATAAAAAGTTCTGTGAGAAATCGCAAAACACAGCCACAATCACTACTCAAATGTGCAATCAAAGCGACCGCTCTACTCTCGTCAGGCAGGCGTTGGGGCTCTCTCGTACGGACTCCTCTGCTGACGTCATAACGCAAACATTACTCCGATGCTCTGGCCCGTCAGAATCTAGTTTGGCCCTGCGTGGTCCCAACATCAGAGCCGTCAGAACACGTGACATTAGGCAGTAGTCGCGCTCTCTCTAGTTTTAAGGCTTTCTTACGGCCTGACTCGCTGCTTTTAAATATCAGCATTTAGTAAATCATATAAGTTACAACTTTACTTCTTAGGAATAAGGATATATATTTCTTAGGAAATCGTTATTAATAAATTTAATTTCAACAGTCTTGAAGTTATGGAATGAGACGTTAGATCAAAGGAGGTTATTAGTTTTGTGTGTTCTTGTGTGAATCATCTTCGTTTGTTTGTACTTGAAACTTCTGTAAAGAACTGCTCTTATTAATAATTTATGAAAACAGAATTACAGAATTTTCAGAGCATTATAATGTAGAAATTCGTTATACGTATACACAATAAAATAAAAATATACGCCAATAACTCAGAGTAAGCTTACTTAAGATATGTATCTGACTCAGAGTAAGCTTACTTAAGATATGTATCTGCACAAGTCGGGTTGTTTACAGGCAGTGATTTATAATATTGTGATAGACATTTGAAAAAAAAAATAAAACATGCATGTACACTCATTTTTTTTCGAATGACTATAATATCATTTTGTTCATAAACACGTTTTTTAGATTGCGAATTAAACCTTAATCTTGATTGTTTCTGCCCGAACATGATAAGAATTACCGAAAATATGGGAAACTCAGGTGGAATGGTCTCCCTCACTAATCGTTATAGACAACCCAGAATTGTAATTGGAATCACGGTAGGTAGGGGCGTATTTAGAGGAACAGGGGCAAGGGTCCTTCTCCTCGAAAGTGCTTCATTTTTTACGTATTTGGTTAAAATGAAACAAACATAGGAAAAATATGCTTAATTTAATAAAATGAATCAACTTAAAATAGAAAAAAAAGCTTTATTTTTTCTTTAATTTTTCATTAATTTTTTTATTTTGTTCTGGTGGGTTTCAAAGACTTCCATATTTCTTCGCACCTCCCGAAAAATAATCAATGTATGCCCCTGAATCACGCCGGTTTTTTCTGCTACATGTGATGCAATGAATTACAAGCGTAATGAATCCAAAAGATGAAAGTGAAAGCGATGCTGTGCCAAATATTATACTTTAAATATTTGACATAAAGTAAAATATAAGCTATTTTTTCCTTAACGATAATAGAGTAAAATCCTCCCTTTTCAAGGCAATGAGTCCTAATTTTTTAATTGCATTGTTTTTAGAAAAACTGTGAAAATAGAAACCTCAAAGTGAAACAAAATTCATGCCGGAAATGTATCAAAACTAAATCTGTCTGTTCCTGTTCTGATGACTGTCACCATAAAAAAAGGCGTCTGGTCTTAAATTTGAAGATAATGATATCGAAATGTTGTCCAAGTTATTATTGTACATGCATACAATCTATTTAATCATGTAAATCGTTCCTCACCTGTGAAAATCGTAAAATTTCTTTTAACGAAGGGCTTCAAGTAGCCATAAGAACAACAGGCGATAACTCTTTTGCCTAATATCACGTGATTTCACTGCTTCGATGTTGGAGCCAGAGATTATGATGCCTTCCACAGTCTACCTGTGTATATGGTCGAAAGATAATGCTTAGTTGCTTACTTCTGTGGCAGTTACAGTCAAACGGTCTTCACGCACCTGTTTACATTATTTCTTGAAATTTGCATTTACTGACTTTTTCTGCAAATTTCCCTGAATTTCCCTGTTTTACCTCTAGGATTCCCTTTTCCCTTTCTGCAGATTTTGGAGTCAAAAATTCCTTGAAATAAGGAAAAATCCCTGCATGGAACAACATTGCGAGTAAGGCAAGGAGGTTATATTACTGGAGACACCACTGGCTCTGCCGCCATAAGTCACAGCTAATCTGTGGTGTGACGTCACAAGCAGGCAAAAACGAACTAAATTATACCGTTGATAAAACAGTAAGCTTGTGTATCATTGATAAAGATTATTGAATTACTCATTTTATCTGTTTATACGATTAGAAGCTTTTGTTCCATTGGTTTCAAAGCAGCTTCTTTTCTGCGGCTGCGTCGAGCCTGCTCATGACGTCATTTCCAGCACGGATGGTGACCAGGGGCGGGTTTAAGCATTACAGCGCCCTGGGCCAAGAAAAATCAGACGCCCCTAAGTAAACTTATTGTAAGATATTTGAGACCGATTAGAATTTCATATTTAAATTACATATTACATATAGATTTTTTATCACGCAAAGAATCAGCATATTCTCAAGAACAACCTAAACCTGTAAAATAAATTTTTAGCATACGTATTATTTAAAACTGGGGATTGAAATAAAAATTTTTAAATGTCGTTTTCTCTCAAGTTTAATTCGCATAATTTTAAAACATCATTTCACAGTAATTTTTTATATTTACAAATGAAATTGTTTTTTTAACACACTTCTGAAACATTTGCCTGCAAAATTTTGAATTTAAATTTACAACGTATGCAATATTAATTTTAGAATTTTTTAAAAATATAATGATAGTGCTGCTACCAAGAAATGAATGAACATAACTTATTTATAGTAAAATTACTCACCGCTAAAATATTTTTTCTCGATTTCTTTGTGGCAAAATCCTCTACTATATCATCAAATGCTTATGTTTCTACAATGTTCGAATTAAGTGACAAAGTTGCCAATGCACTCGTTCTTTCTTGAGAACCAGATGTCCTCAAATAATTGTGGATGATTTTCAAAAGAGAAAAACTTCTTTCTCCAGAGGTATTAGTGATGAGTATGCATGGGTAAATCCTTAGGGTAACATCAATGTTCGGAAAAGTTGAATCAATACTTTTTTGCCTAATCAGTTTCAACATATCCTCAACAGGAACACCAACACTTGAATTTGTCACTGCTTGTCTATCTAAATCATTCCAAAATTTCTGGAAATGAAGACATTCTTGTTCAAATTATGGGCCTGAATCCTGAGAGTAAACTGTCAGTAGGTTTCTTGTCTTTTGAGATACTGTTGTCTTATCAACATCTGATGATTGCGTTAGAAACCCAAACAAGCTCTCCGCATCGGAACATGCATCTCGTTGACGTTTCAACTGCTGCACCAAATTATCAATGATCGTATGGAAAACGCATATTCGCACATGTTCCTTTCCAGTGAAAACAGTTTCTTTATTGCCATTTATCTCTTGAAATTGTAGTTTTCTCCAACGGATTCTAGCAACATTTTTCTTATATTCGTCGCACTGAGACAAAAGTTTTCCATCTTCCTCATACTTATCAAATTTATTCCAAAGATCACTTAAATATTTAATAAGTGAATCGTACAGTTCTACAGCAACTGAAAGGCCAATATTCACTTTCTGCAGTGTTTTATTACAACTATAAATTCTTTGTAAAATATCACTCCAAAGCTCTAAGAGAATGCCCATTTCTAACAAATTCATCTTATTTAATAATCCCTCTGCTTCTATTCTTGCTTCTAATTTTCACCGGTGTTTTCTGTGAAGTCTTAAAGTGCATCTCTAATGCAGGAATGACTAGAGCGTAAGGCCTTACATGCATCAACCCTTGCTGACCATCGGGTTTCACATAACGTTTCGGGTACAAGAAGTGGCGATTGCGTTCCAGATTCGCTGTGGAGCTTAGAACTACGTATCTTGAAGACCTGTCTTCAAGATTTGCCACCTATGGGATGAAGATGACCCAAATTTATATATTTCCTGTACGAACTTAAAAAAATATGTAGCTTCAAGGCAGCATCCCGCTGCGATTTCCCAACTAAATTAAGAGAGTGTGCTGTGCATGGAATATAGTAGGCTAAACTGTTATGACTTTTTAATAGAGCTTTAAGCCCTGAATATTCACCAGACATATTTCTCGCATTGTCATAACTTTGGCCTCTCCAGTCTTTAACATATATTTTTAAATCTTGTAACAGCTTCAATAAAGCCCTCTCCATGTCTTTTGCTTTATGACCCGTGTTGGGCAAGAAACAAATAAATCGTTCCACTGGTTGTTAATTTTTCACAACATAACGAAAAATAACTGTCAACTGGTCAACTTTTGACAAATCTGGAGTGGATTCTATAATAATAGAATAATATTTGCTCGATTTCAACTCTTTAACTATTGCGTCAGTGACTGATAAGGCCATTAATGAAATGAATTCTTCACATACATCCTTTGAAAGGTATAAAACATTTCCACTTCCCTTATTTCCAAAAATTTTCAAATGTTGCTCCAGAAAAGGGCCAAATTTTCCTATCAGTTCAAGGATACCTAGATAATTGCCGTAACTATTATTCCCTAACTTGACGTTCGCTCCATTTCCCCGAAATGCTTATCCACGGGAAGACAGAAATTTAATGACTTCGATAATCCGTAAAAGTACTGCTTTTCAATAATTTTTCTAATTCATCAGTTGCTTATTTACAGCCGGAACAATTTTTCCACTATTCTCTGCACGTGTTATGAAACACTTTACAAAATCTACATGGTCAAATGAAGTACTTTGTGCTCGTATAAGGTTTTCGTGTTTCCAATAATTGAAACCTATACTTGAGAAAGAACTCTCTCGCTTTGGAAACAGTTTACATGGTAAACAAAAAGCACGTCCAGTTGATTCAGAATACAATATCCATTCTCTTCTTTCAATTTCACCATTTTGAAGACAGTTATAAAATAAGTCGTTTGAGGCAGATTTTAATCGATCACTATAAGATCTTTTTGAAACTGTAAAAGTCTATTCCATTTAAATTTTGATTCGCAGGATTTTTTGTGATATAATCAACAAATGAATCGTCTACTTTCCATTTAGCAAGATCTAATATCATATGATGTAACAAAAGTCCATTTCCTTCAACATCTTGAAAATTTCCTCCAAGATTTATGTTAGACTTATCTTCCTCATCCTCGCCATCGGAAGACTCAGAAATTTGATCTTCGTCCCGAGCCCTTAGTTCTTGTTCAGTTGGCTCCTTCACTTCTTCATCGGTAGATCTTGCAACCAAACACTGGATTTTCTTTTCACTTACTGTGTCATCTTCTTCCGGTTTAAAAAAGTTTTTCAGTTTTGGTATTTTTTTTAACAGTAACCCTTCTTTTTCAATTTTTTAAGCTTTCTTTTTCTATTTTCGCGACCAGAGAACTTCGTAGTCGACGTTTTCGCTGACGGTGATTAATAGTAATGATTTCCCCCAAAAGAACACAGCGAGAATGAAAACACACATGTAAATTGACGGGACGACGGAGGAAGAATGAATCCCAAAGCAGGCAGCTGTTGTGATAAGCTGAATTGGAATGCATTCTAACCAGTACGCTGTCCTCTCTTGTCACCCACAATACCCTGGGGCCTTCACCTTGCATTCATGGAGTCCGATTTCGATCTTCCTGCATCCCAAGGCTGTCCTGAAGCTCAGATTTTATAATGCCTTGTAAAAACTATGCGCCAGTGCAGTGCCCCTCCCCTAACCTTTCACTCTTGTTCCCCGTTGTCTGCTATCTCTGTAAAAGAAATGCTCCCCCTCTCCGCCCTCTTTTGAGTTTCGACCTTGCCAGGAAGCAGGAAGAAATAACTTCCTCGGGGGCCCATGCGTCTTACTGAACTCACTTTCAGAATGAATTAATATTTTTTTAATTGAAGACATCGAATGTACTAACACCATTTAATATTTTCTTAAGTATTAAAGGTATTATACTATTCAGTTTATAATTTGTAGAAATGAAAAATCCCATTTCATTCTATTTTTTTGGAGGTTGGGGGGATAAGATAAAACGTCTTGTGCCACATGTATTCTCAAAATTTTGGCGCCCCTTTATGTGCAGCGCCCTGGGCCATGGCCCAGGTTGGCCCAATGGTAAACCCGCCCCTGACGGTGACTTATGGCGGCCAATGCTGCGTGGATAGGAGCGGTGTCTCCAGTAATATAACCTCCTTGGAGTAAGGTTGCTAGGTAGCTGCGGCTGCGGGGAGATGCTAAGTTCACAACTCACAAGGCCAGGATATCATGCTGACGTAACAGATTTAGTCAGTTGCATAAGGTGACCAGATATCGGGACACCGATTTGTGTCTCCAAATGAACTACCGACTTGGCGTCCCCAAATCGGTAGTTCATTTGGAGACACATACGTACTCAAAATAAATATGCAAATCTTTTTGTCACAAAACTGCATTGCTTCAATAAGTGTGATATTACACATTAAAATCTGTGTCTTAAAAGGATATATCTTGTAGAAGGTTGGTAATTTGTATTGAAAAAGCAGAACTATGATGGTGAGAACATATTAGCAAAAGTGAAATGCTTTACCTTAGGTAAATGCGCTGAATTAAAATTAGGCTGCATACCATAGTTATTGCATGGCGAATTTTTCATTTTGCCAAAGTTTTTGGAGAAACTCAGAACAAGTACAGTCGAAATTTGACAGCGCCAGTGGTGCATTGACCTAGTGCTGGCTACTGACCATTCGTACAAGTTGGTACGCATTCGAGTCCCGAATGAGGCATGGGTGGTGTGTTTGTCTTGCAGCACTTGCTCTCTCCCTTTCCTAGAACGAAAGTCTCCAAATTAGAGACAGGTGACTGCTTGTAGTCCTTAGAGTTGCTCGTAATGGTCGTTGAACCCAGAAAGAAGAAAAAAAAAGTCAAAATTTGTTTTCACAAGAAGCATGTTGGAAAATTAGAACAACTGAAAGTACTTTTAAGAACATTTTTCATTGGAAATCTAAAAGGTTAATGAGGAAGTGTAAATTCGAGCACATTTGGGGACAAACATTAAAATTTGAGGACAATTTGCGTACCCAAAGGCTTCAGACGTTTTTGGGGACAGTAAACTAAATTCGAGGACTGTCCTCAAGAATTGGGGACGTCTGGTCAGCTTACAGTTGCAGCCATGGAGGTAGCAGCTGTGCGATAAAAGATACGTAAACCGATACACAAAATATCGATTAGGTCTTCATTAGATGGTGGATGGACTCACATTGCCGATTTCGAAGTTTCTCTGAAGATTATGGAGATTTCATTAAATGACGTTTTTCTTTGAGGGCTTACAATATTGATAAAGATGGCTTCATTTCTGGTTATTTAGAATCTTAGGAAGAGTACAAAAAACTGCTGAAAGACTTGAATGTACTATGGTAACGAAACGAAGCTAAACATACTCTATCTTCTGCAGTAACGAAACGAAGCTAGACATACCAAATTAATTTTACTGTGTTATTACGGGATTTTTATAATACAGTAATCACTAACCATCTCAATAATAATGTTAACAATGTCATTATTTCATACTAAATCGTGGCAGACAGCTGGGAAATGTTTTTAGATCATCTTATGCTGCGATATCTATCGGTGGTTACACAAGCCAAAACTTACCCCCCCCCGGAAATCCCTGAACGCTCCCCGTAGGTTTTTGTGCTATCTTCCTTTATATTTAGTATAATTGTTTTCGTTTATAGCTGAATATCGGAAAAATTAGTTAAAAAAATTTAAGAAAATGAGGGAAATGTTATAAAACATTTAACAATACTCGCTGCAGGGGCAATTTTTCAAGCATTAAAAACTCGGACTACTTTCGCAATAAAAACCTAATTCCACAGAGTACAGATGTTTACATTAGAGGTGGGCATATTCGGCTGAAGCTACATTCACGCTTAGCGTGAATATAGCCCACAACTAGGTTGACGCTCCTTCTGTGATTGGTCCGAACGATTGGAAGAGAGTGGTCTTCTTTGGGTAGGCATTTGATGTTGATGTCTTCTTGTTCAGCTGCACGGAATATTCTGTTGCGCTTTGAATTATTGTCATTAGATGGCGTCGTGTTCTGTTCTGTAGGTTGTTTTTATGAGATTTGCTCTGTTGTGCATGGTAATAAATGTTTACATAGGCGAATCGATAAGTATATCCGAGTAGGTGCCAATGAAGAATTTTCAAATTACTATAGGAGGCAGCATATATTTTCGCCATACCGTACGCGCCTTTTGGGGCAGTTTAGAAACATAAATGAGTTTTTTACTTATTAAAAAGATTTAAAATGTGTGTAAATTTGCGGAGGAAAGCTGTGAGAAGAAATTAGTCGCTTAACCTACGGCCCCATCAGCCCAATATCATATGTGTGGAGGAAGACTTCGTATTGATGTCTTGCATATTGTATATTTATACTAGTAATTGAAAAACTACTTTTTAAAGTAGCTACCTACTGCTACAATCACATTCTTGAAAAGTACCTTGCTACAGCAACAACTACGTTATTTGAAAAGTAGCTACTTTTGATACCTTTACGTTAAGTTAAAGGTACATATTCTGGAGATCTTTATATGCATATTTTTCATGTTTTTCCATCACGATATATCGAGAAATACTTATATATTTCTATTTGTAGCAATGCTGCACCAGTGGTATAACTACTAGGTAATTAAGGGGCATGCTGCAGCTGCTAGTTATAATTGTATGGATACATCCAAACACATACAAAAAAAATATTAACCCAAAGATTCAGCTTTTTCTTTAAGATAAACTTAGCTAAAAGATGTCAGATTCTCCTTTAAGATAAACTTAGCTAATAAATATCAAGTTTCACTTTTAAAGCACTAGATTTCCTACAGACTGAAGCTCTTTGGCTCGGGGTTGTAAAACGATCATTCTGCAATGGATTGTGATATGGACGTAAGTAAGCTACTACCGACGATGGTGTCATTTTGGCAAATTTTCAGCGTTTTTGACCGTGCAAATGACTTCAAAACGATATAGTCTCAATTAACGCCGAAACCAATAGCAATAGGAAAACCGTACTGCACCACTTACGGTAGTTTATAAACGCAAACAAGACTATGTAGTTAAATTCAAAATAGCTGTCTTAGTTTTAGTGTTATTGTCAATGGTGTTATTTTGGCAAATTTTCAGCGTTTTTGACCGTGCGAAATGACTTCAAAACGATATAGTCTCAATTATCTCCGAAACTAATAGCAATAGCAAAACCGTACTGCACCACTTAGGGTAGTTTATAAAAGCAAACAAGACTATGCAGTTAAATCCGGAATAGCTGTTTTAGTTTAGGAGTTAACACTAAAACTAAAACAGCTATTCCGGATTTTGGGAAAAGTTTCAGCGTTTTTGACCGTGCAAAATGACTTCAAAACAATATAGTCTCAATAATCTCCGAAACTAAGAGCAATAGGAAAACCGTACTGCACCACTTAGGGTGGTAGTTTATAAACGCAAACAAGACTATGTAGTTAAATCCGTAATACCTGTTTTAGTTATGAAGTTATTGTCGATGGTGTCATATTGGCAAATGTTTAGCGTTTTTCACTCTGCGAAATGACTTCAAAACGATATAGTCTCAATTATTTCCGAAACTAAGAGCAATAGGAAAACCGTACTGCACCACGTAGGGTAGTTTATAAACGGAAACAAGACTATGTAGTTAAATAAGGAAAACCAGTTTTAGTTTTGGAGTTATTGTCGATGCTGTCATATTGGCAAATTTTTTCGTTTTTGACTGTGCGAAATGGCTTCAAAACAATACAGTGTCAATAATCTCAGAAACGAATAGCAATAGGAAAACCGTACTGCATCACTTAGGGCAGCTTATAAACGCAAACAAGACTATGTAGTTAAATCCGGAATAGCTGTTTTAGTTTTGGAGTTATTGTGGATGGTGTCATTTTGGAAAACTTTCAGTGTTTTTGACCTTGCGAATGATTTCAAAACGATATAGTCTCAACTAACTGCGAAACTAATAGCAATAGGAAAACTGTATTGCACTACTTAGGGTGATTTACAAACGGAAACAAGACTATGTAGTTAAATCCGGAATATCGGTTTTAGTTTAGGAGTTATTGTCGAGGGTGTCATTATGGCAAATGTTCAGCGTTTTTGACCGTGCAAAATGACTTCAAAACGATATAGTCTCAATTATCTCCTAAACTAATACCAATAGAAAAACCGTACTGCACCACTTACGATAGTTTATAAACGCAAACCATACTATGTAGTTAAATCCGGAACTGCTGTTTTAGTTTTGGAGTTATTGCCGATGGTGTCATTTTGGCAAATTTTTAGCGTTTTTGACCGTGCGAATAACTTCAAAAGATATAGTCTCAATTAACTCAAAAACTAAAAGGAATAGGAAAACCGTACGGCACCACTTAGGGTAGTTTATAAACGCAAACAAGACTATGGAGTTAAGTCCGGAATAGCTTTTTTAGTTCTAGAGTTATTGTCGAAGGTGTCATTTTCGCAAATTTTCAGCGATTTTTACAGTGTGAAATGACTCCAAAACGATATAGTCTCAGATATCTCCGAAACTAATAGCAATAGAAAAACCGTACTGCACCACTTAGGGTACTTTATGAACGCAAACAAGAATATGTAGTTAAATCGGGAATAGCTGTTTTAGTTTTGGAGCTATTGTCGATGGTGTCATTTTGGCAAATTTTCAGCGTTTTTGACCGTACGAGATGACATCAAAACGATATAGTCTCAATTATCTCTGAAACAAATAGCAATAGGAAAACCGTACTGCACCACTTAGGGTAGTTTATAAACGGAAACAAGAATATGTAGTTAAATTCGGAATAGCTGTTTTACTTTTGGAGTTATTGTCGATGCTGTCTTTATCAATTATCTCCGAAATTAATAGCAACAGGAAGACCCTACCGCACCGCTTAGGGTAGTTTATGAACACAAACAATACCATGTAGTTAAATCCGGAATAGCTGTTTTAGTTTTAGGGTTATTGTCGATGGTGTCATTTTGGCAAATTTTCAGCGATTTTTACAGTGTGAAATGACATCAAAACGATATAGTCTCAATTATCTCCAAAACTAATAGCAATAGGAAAACCGTACTGCACCACTTAGGGTACTTTATAAACGCCAACAAGACTATGCAGTTAAATAGGGAATAGCTGTTTTAGTTTTGGAGCTATTGTCGATGGTGTCATTTTGGCAAATTTTCAGCGTTTTTGACCATGCGAAATGACTTCAAAACGATATAGTCTGAATTATCTTTGAAACAAATAGCAATAGGAAGACCGTACTGCACCACTTAGGCTAGTTTATAAATGCAAACAAGACTATGTAGTTAAATCCGGAATAGATATTTTAGTTTTGGAGTTATTGCCGATGGTGTCATTTTGGCTAATTTTTAGCGTTTTTGACCGTGCGAATGACTTCAAAAGATAGTCTCAATTAACTCCAAAATTAAAAGGAATAGGAAAACCGTACTGCACCCCTTAGGGTTGTTTATAAACGCAAACAAGACTATGTAGTTACATCCGTAATAGTTGTTTAAGTTTTAGAGTTATTGTCGATGGAGTCATTTTGGCAAATTTTCAGCGTTTTTTACATTGTGAAATGACTCCAAAAGGATATAGCCTCAATTGTCTCCGAAATTAATAGCAACAGGAAGACCCTAATGCACCACTTAGGGTAGTTTATGAACGCAAACAAGACCATGTAGTTAAATCCGGAATAGCTGTTTTAGTTTTAGGGGTATTGTCGATGGTGACATTTTGGAAAATTTTTAGCGTTTTTGACCGTGCGAATGACTTCAAAAGATATAGTCTCAATTATCTCCGAAACTAATAGCAATAAAAAAACCGTACTGCACCACTTAGGGTAGTTTATGAACGCAAACAAGACTATGTAGGTAAATCCGGAATAGCTGTTTTAGTTTTGGAGTTATTGCCGATGGTGTCATTTCGGCAATTTTTTAGCGTTTTTGAAAAAGATATAGTCTTAATCATCTTCGAAACTAATAGCAATAGGAAAACCGTACTGCACCACTCAGGGTAGTTTATAAACGCAAACAAGAATATGTAGTTAAATCCAGAATAGGTGTTTTAGTTTTGGAGTTAATGTCGATGGTGTCTTTATCAATTTTCTCCGAAATTGATACCAACAGGAAGACCCTACAGCACAACTTAGGGTAGTTTATGAACGCAAACAAGACCATGTAGTTAAATCCGGAATAGCTGTTTTCTTTTTAGGGTTATTGTTGATGGTGTCGTTTTGGCAAATTTTCAGCGTTTTTAATTGTGCGAAATGACTTCAAAACGGTATAGTCGCAATTATCTCCGAAACTAAGATCAATAGAAAAACCGTACTGCACCACTTAGGATAGTTTATAAACGCACACAAGGCTATGTAGTTAAATCCGGAATAGTTGTTTTAGTTTTAGGGTTATTGTTGATGGTGTCGTTTTGGCAAATTTTCAGCGTTTTTAATTGTGCGAAATGACTTCAAAACGGTATAGTCGCAATTATCTCCGAAACTAAGAGCAATAGAAAAAAAGTACTGCACCACTTAGGGTAGTTTATAAACGCAAACAAGGCTATGTAGTTTAATTCGGAATAGCTGTTTTAGTTTTGGAGTCATTGTCGATGGTGTCATTTTGGCAAATTTTCAGCGTTTTTGACGATACCTAATGACTTTAAAACGACATAGTCTCAATTATCTCGGAAACTAATAGCAATAGCAAAACCGTACTGCACCACTTAGGGTAGTCTATAAAAGCAAACAAGACTATGCAGTTAAATCCGGAATAGCTGTTTTAGTTTAGGAGTTAACACTAAAACTAAAACAGCTATTCCGGATTTTGGGAAAAGTTTCAGCGTTTTTGACCGTGCAAAATGACTTCAAAACAATTTAGTCTCAATAATCTCCGAAACTAAGAGCAATAGGAAAACCGTACTACCCCACTTAGGGTGGTGGTTTATAAACGCAAACAAGACTATGTAGTTAAATCCGTAATACCTGTTTTAGTTCTGGAGTTATTGTCGATGGTGTCATATTGGCAAATGTTTAGCGTTTTTGACTCTGCGAAATGACTTCAAAACGATATAGTCTCAATTATTTCCGAAACTAATAGCAATAGGAAAACCGTACTGCACCACGTAGGGTAGTTTATAAACGCAAACAAGACTATGTAGTTAAATCCGGAAAACCTGTTTTAGTTTTGGAGTTATTGTCGACGGTGTCATTTTGGCAAATTTTCAGCGTTTCCCACCGTGCGAAATGACTTCAAAACGATATAGTCTACATTATCTAAGAAACTAATAGTAATAGGAAAACCGTACTGCACCACTTAGGGTAGTTTATAAACGCAAACAAGACTATGTACTTAAATCCGGAATCGCTGTTTTAGTTTTGGAGTTATTGTCGAAGGTGTCATTTTGGCAAGTTTTTAGCGTTTTTCACTGTGCCAAATGGCTACAAAATCCTATAGTCTCCATTATCTCTGAAACTAATACGAATAGAAAAACCATACTGCACCACTTAGGGTAGTTTATAAACGCAAACAAGACTATGCAGTTAAATCCGGAATAGCTGTTTTAGTTTTGGAGTTATTGCGATGGTGTCTTTTAGGCAAATTTTCAGCGTTTTTGACCGTGCCAAATGGCTACAAAATCCTATAGTCTAAATTATCTCTGAAACTATTACGAATAAAAAAACTATACTGGACCACTTAGGGTAGTTTATAAACGCAAAAAAGACTATGCAGTTAAATCCGGAACAGCTGTTTTAGTGTTGGAGTTATTGTCGATGGTGTCTTTTTGGCAAATTTTCAGCGTTTTTGACCGTTCCAAATGATTTCAAAACGATATAGTCTCAATTATCTCCGAAACTAATAGCAATAGAAAAACCGTACTGCACCACTTAGGGTAGTTTACAAACGCAAACAAGACTATGTAGTTAAATCCGGAATCGCTGGTTTAGTTTTGAAGTTATTGTCGATGGTGTATTCGGGCTAATTTTCAGCGTTCTTGACAGCGCGAATTACTTCAAAAGATAGTCTCAATAAACTCCAAAACTAAAAGGAATAGGAAAACTGTACTGCACCACTTAGGGTAGTTTTTAAAAGCAAACGAGACTATGTAGTTGTATCCGGTATAGATGTTTTAGTTTTAGAGTTATTGTCGATGGTGTCTTTTTGGCAAATATTTAGCGTTTTCCACCGTGCCAAATGGCTACAAAATCCTATAGTCTGCATTATGTATGAAACTAATGCGAATAGAAAAACCATACTGCCCCACTTAGGGTAGTTTATAAACGCAAACAAGACTATGCAGTTAAATCCGGAATAGCTGTTTTAGTTTTGGAGTTATTGTCAATGGTGTCATTTTGGCAAATTTTTAGCGTTTTTTACGGTGCGAAATGACTTTAAAACGATATAGTCTCAATTATCTCCGAAACTAATAGTAATAGGAAAACCGTACTGTACCACTTAGGGTAGTTTATAAACGCAAACAAGACTATGCAGTTAAATCCGGAATCGCTGTTTTAGTTTTGGAGTTATTGTCGATGGTGTCTTTTTGGCAAATATTTAGCGTTTTCCACCGTGCCAAATGGCTACAAAATCCTACAGTCTGCATTATCTCTGAAACTAATACGAATAGAAAAACCATACTGCACCACTTAGGGTAGTTTATAAACGCAAACAAGACTATGCAGTTAAATCCGAAATAGCTGTTTTAGTTTTGGAGTTATTGTCGATAGTGTCATTTTGGCAAATTTTTAGAGTTTTTGACTGTGCCAAATGGCTACAAAATCCTATAGTCTCCATTATCTCTGAAACTAATACGAAGAGAAAAACCATACTGCACCACTTAGGGTAGTTTATAAACGCAAACAAGACTATGCAGTGAAATCAGGAATAGCTGTTTTAGTTTTGGAGTTATTGTCGATGGTGTCTTTTTGGCAAATATTCAGCGTTTTTGACCGTGCGAAATGACTTCAAAACGATATAGTCTCAATTATATCCGAAACTAATAGCAATAGGAAAACCGTACTGCACCACTTAGGGTAGTTTATAAACGCAAACAAGACTATGTACTTAAATCCGGAATCGCTGTTTTAGTTTCGGAGTTATTGTCTATAATGTCATTTTGGCAAGTTTTTAGCGTTTTTGACCGTGCCAAATAGCTGCAAAATCCTATAGTCTCCATTATCTCTGAAACTAATACGAATAGAAAAACCATACTGCACCACTTAGGGTAGTTTATAAACGCAAACAAGACTATGCAGTGAAATCAGGAATAGCTGTTTTAGTTTTGGAGTTATTGCGATGGTGTCTTTTAGGCAAATTTTCAGCGTTTTTGACCGTGCCAAATGGTTACAAAATCCTATAGTCTAAATTATCTCTGAAACTATTACGAATAAAAAAACTATACTGGACCACTTAGGGTAGTTTATAAACGCAAAAAAGCCTATGCAGGTAAATCCGGAACAGCTGTTTTAGTGTTGGAGTTATTGTCGATGGTGTCTTTTTGGCAAATTTTCAGCGTTTTTGACCGTTCCAAATGATTTCAAAACGATATAGTCTCAATTATCTCCGAAACTAATAGCAATAGAAAAACCGTACTGCACCACTTAGGGTAGTTTACAAACGCAAACAAGACTATGTAGTTAAATCCGGAATCGCTGGTTTAGTTTTGAAGTTATTGTCGATGGTGTATTTGGGCTAATTTTCAGCGTTCTTGACAGCGCGAATTACTTCAAAAGATAGTCTCAATAAACTCCAAAACTAAAAGGAATAGGAAAACTGTACTGCACCACTTAGGGTAGTTTTTAAAAGCAAACGAGACTATGTAGTTGTGTCCGGTATAGATGTTTTAGTTTTAGAGTTATTGTCGATGGTGTTTTTTTGGCAAATATTTAGCGTTTTCCACCGTGCCAAATGGCTACAAAATCCTATAGTCTGCATTATGTATGAAACTAATGCGAATAGAAAAACCATACTGCCCCACTTAGGGTAGTTTATAAACGCAAACAAGACTATGCAGTTAAATCCGGAATAGCTGTTTTAGTTTTGGAGTTATTGTCAATGGTGTCATTTTGGCAAATTTTTAGCGTTTTTTACGGTGCGAAATGACTTTAAAACGATATAGTCTCAATTATCTCCGAAACTAATAGTAATAGGAAAACCGTACTGTACCACTTAGGGTAGTTTATAAACGCAAACAAGACTATGCAGTTAAATCCGGAATCGCTGTTTTAGTTTTGGAGTTATTGTCGATGGTGTCTTTTTGGCAAATATTTAGCGTTTTCCACCGTGCCAAATGGCTACAAAATCCTACAGTCTGCATTATCTCTGAAACTAATACGAATAGAAAAACCATACTGCACCACTTAGGGTAGTTTATAAACGCAAACAAGACTATGCAGTTAAATCCGAAATAGCTGTTTTAGTTTTGGAGTTATTGTCGATAGTGTCATTTTGGCAAATTTTTAGAGTTTTTGACTGTGCCAAATGGCTACAAAATCCTATAGTCTCCATTATCTCTGAAACTAATACGAAGAGAAAAACCATACTGCACCACTTAGGGTAGTTTATAAACGCAAACAAGACTATGCAGTGAAATCAGGAATAGCTGTTTTAGTTTTGGAGTTATTGTCGATGGTGTCTTTTTGGCAAATATTCAGCGTTTTTGACCGTGCGAAATGACTTCAAAACGATATAGTCTCAATTATATCCGAAACTAATAGCAATAGGAAAACCGTACTGCACCACTTAGGGTAGTTTATAAACGCAAACAAGACTATGTACTTAAATCCGGAATCGCTGTTTTAGTTTCGGAGTTATTGTCTATAATGTCATTTTGGCAAGTTTTTAGCGTTTTTGACCGTGCCAAATAGCTGCAAAATCCTATAGTCTCCATTATCTCTGAAACTAATACGAATAGAAAAACCATACTGCACCACTTAGGGTAGTTTATAAACGCAAACAAGACTATGCAGTGAAATCAGGAATAGCTGTTTTAGTTTTGGAGTTATTGTCGATGGTGTCTTTTTGGAAAATTTTCAGCGTTTTTGACCGTTCGAATTGACTTCAAAACGATATAGTCTCAATTATCTCCGAAACTAATTGCAATAGGAAAACCGTACTGCACCACGTAGGGTAGTTTATAAACGCAAACAAGAATATGTACTTAAATCCGGAATCGCTATTTTGGTTTTGGAGTTATTGTCGATGGTGTCATTTTGGCAAGTTTTTAGCGTTTTTGACCGTGCCAAATAGCTGCAAAATCCTATAGTCTCCCTTATCTCTGAAACTAATACGAATAGAAAAACCATACTGCACCACTTAGGGTAGTTTATAAACCCAAACAAGACTATGCAGTTAATTCCGGAATAGCTGTTTTAGTTTTAGTGTTATTGTCAATGGTGTCATTTTGGCAAATTTTTAGCGTTTTTTACGGTGCGAAATGACTTTAAAACGATATAGTCTCAATTATCTCCGAAACAAATAGTAATAGGAAAACCGTACTGTACCACTTAGGGTAGTTTATAAACGCAAACAAGACTATGCAGTTAAATCCGGAATCGCTGTTTTAGTTTTGGAGTTATTGTCGATGGTGTCTTTTTGGCAAATATTTAGCGTTTTCCACCGTGCCAAATGGCTACAAAATCCTACAGTCTGCATTATCTCTGAAACTAATACGAATAGAAAAAATATACTGCACCACTTAGGGTAGTTTATAAACGCAAACAAGACTATGCAGTGAAATCAGGAATAGCTGTTTTAGTTTTGGAGTTATTGTCGATGGTGTCTTTTTGGCAAATTTTCAGCGTTTTTGAGCGTGCGAATTGACTTCAAAACGATATAGTCTCAATTATCTCCGAAACTAATAGCAATAGGAAAACCGTACTGCACCACGTAGGGTAGTTTATAAACGCAAACAAGACTATGTACTTAAATCCGGAATCGCTATTTTGGTTTTGGAGTTATTGTCGATGGTGTCTTTTTGGGAAATTTTCAGCGTTTTTTACGGTGCGAAATGACTTTAAAACGATATAGTCTCAATTATCTCCGAAAATAATAGTAATAGGAAAACCGTACTGCACCACTTAGGGTAGTTTATAAACGCCAACAAGACTATGTATTTAAATCCGGAATAGCTGTTTTAGTTTTGGAGTTATTGTCGACGGTGTCATTTTGGCAAATTTTCAGCGTTTCCCACGGTGCGAAATGACTTCAAGACGATATAGTCTCCATTATCTAAGAAACTAATAGTAATAGGAAAACCGTACTGCACCACTTAGGGTAGTTTATAAACACAAACAAGACTATGTATTTAAATCCAGAATCGCTATTTTGGTTTTGGAGTTATTGTCGATGGTGTCATTTTGGCAAATTTTTAGAGTTTTTGACTGTGCCAAATGGCTACAAAATCCTATAGTCTCCATTATCTCTGAAACTAATACGAATAGAAAAACCATACTGCACCACTTAGGGTAGTTTATAAACGCAAAGAAGACTATGCAGGCAAATCCGGAATAGGTGTTTTAGTTTTGAAGTTATTGTCAATGGTGTCTTTTTGGCAAATTTTCAGCGTTTTTGACAGTGCGAAACGACTTCAAAACGATATAGTCTCAATTATCTCCGAAACTAATAGTAATAGGAAAACCGTACTGCACCACTTAGGGTAGTTTATAAAAGCAAACAAGACTATGTAGTTAAATCCCGAATAGCTGTTTTAGTTTTGGAGTTATTGTCGACGCTGTCATTTTGGCAAATTTTCAGCGTTTCCCACCGTGGGAAATGACTTCAAAACGATATAGTCTCCATTATCTCTGAAACTAATACGAATAGAAAAACCATACTGCACCACTTAGGGTAGTTTATAAACGCAAACAAGACTATGCAGTTAAATCCGGAATAGCTGTTTTAGTTTTGGAGTTATTGTCGATGGTGTCTTTTTGGCAAATTTTCAGCGTTTTTGACCGTGCCAAATGGCTACAAAATCCTATAGTCTCCATTATCTCTGAAACAATTACGAATAAAAAAACTATACTGGACCACTTAGGGTAGTTTATAAACGCAAAAAAGACTATGCAGTTATATCCGGGACAGCTGTTTTATTGTTGGAGTTATTGTCGATGGTGTCTTTTTGGCAAATTTTCAGCGTTTTTGACCGTTCCAAATGATTTCAAAACGATATAGTCTCAATTATCTCCGAAACTAATAGCAATAGGAAAACCGTACTGCACCACTTAGGGTAGTTTACAAACGCAAACAAGACTATGTAGTTAAATCCGGAATAGCTGGTTTAGTTTTGAAGTTATTGTCGATGGTGTATTTGGGCTAATTTTCAGCGTTTTTGACAGCGCGAATCACTTCAAAAGATAGTCTCAATAAACTCCAAAACTAAAAGGAATAGGAAAACTGTACTGCACCACTTAGGGTAGTTTTTAAAAGCAAACGAGACTATGTAGTTAAGTCCGGAATAGATGTTTTAGTTTTAGAGTTATTGTCGATGGTGTTATTTTGGCAAATTTTCAGCGATTTTGATTGAGCGAAATGACTTCGAAACGATATAGTCTTAATTATATCCGAAACTAAAAGTAATAGGAAAACCGTACTGCACCACTTAGGGTAGTTTATAAACGCAAACTAGACTATGCAGTTAAATCCGGAATCGCTGTTTTAGTTTTGGAGTTATTGTCGATGGTGTCTTTTTGGCAAATATTTAGCGTTTTTGACCTTGCCAAATGGCAACAAAATCCTGTAGTCTCCATTATCTCTGAAACTAATACGAATAGAAAAACCATACTGCATCACTTAGGGTAGTTTATTAAAGCAAATAAGACAATGCAGTTAAATCCGGAATAGCTGTTTTAGTTTTGGAGTTATTGTCGATGGTGTCTTTTTGGCAAATATTTAGCGTTTTCCACCGTGCCAAATGGCTACAAAATCCTACAGTCTGCATTATCTCTGAAACTAATACGAATAGAAAAACCATACTGCACCTCTTAGGGTAGTTTATAAACGCAAACAAGACTATGCAGTTAAAACCGAAATAGCTGTTTTAGTTTTGGAGTCATTGTCGACGGTGTCATTTCGGCAAATTTTTAGCGTTTCCCACCGTGCGAAATGACTTCAAAACGATATAGTCTCCATTATCTCCGAAACTAATAGTAATAGGAAAACCGTACAGGACCACTTAGAAGAGTTTATAAACGCAAACAAGACTATGTATTTAAATCCGGAATAGCTGTTTTAGTTTTGGAGTTATTGTCGACGGTGTCATTTTGGCAAATTTTTAGCGTTTTTGACCTTGCCAAATGGCAACAAAATCCTGTAGTCTCCATTATCTCTGAAACTAATACGAATAGAAAAACCATACTGGACCACTTAGGGTAGTTTATAAAAGCAAACAAGACAATGCAGTTAAATCCGGGACAGCTGTTTTAGTGTTTGAGTTATTGTCGATGGTGTCTTTTTGGCAAATTTTCAGCGTTTTTGACCGTTCCAAATGATTTCAAAACGATATAGTCTCAATTATCTCCGAAACTAATAGCAATAGGAAAACCGTACTGCACCACTTAGGGTAGTTTACAAACGCAAACAAGACTATGTAGTTAAATCCGGAATAGCTGGTTTAGTTTTGAAGTTATTGTCGATGGTGTATTTGGGCTAATTTTCAGCGTTTTTGACAGCGCGAATCACTTCAAAAGATAGTCTCAATAAACTCCAAAACTAAAAGGAATAGGAAAACTGTACTGCACCACTTAGGGTAGTTCTTAAAAGCAAACGAGACTATGTAGTTAAGTCCGGAATAGATGTTTTAGTTTTAGAGTTATTGTCGATGGTGTTATTTTGGCAAATTTTCAGCGATTTTGATTGAGCGAAATGACTTCGAAACGATATAGTCTTAATTATATCCGAAACTAAAAGTAATAGGAAAACCGTACTGCACCACTTAGGGTAGTTTATAAACGCAAACTAGACTATGCAGTTAAATCCGGAATCGCTGTTTTAGTTTTGGAGTTATTGTCGATGGTGTCTTTTTGGCAAATATTTAGCGTTTTTGACCTTGCCAAATGGCAACAAAATCCTGTAGCCTCCATTATCTCTGAAACTAATACGAATAGAAAAACCATACTGCATCACTTAGGGTAGTTTATTAAAGCAAACAAGACAATGCAGTTAAATCCGGAATAGCTGTTTTAGTTTTGGAGTTATTGTCGATGGTGTCTTTTTGGCAAATATTTAGCGTTTTCCACCGTGCCAAATGGCTACAAAATCCTACAGTCTGCATTATCTCTGAAACTAATACGAATAGAAAAACCATACTGCACCTCTTAGGGTAGTTTATAAACGCAAACAAGACTATGCAGTTAAATCCGAAATAGCTGTTTTAGTTTTGGAGTCATTGTCGACGGTGTCATTTCGGCAAATTTTTAGCGTTTCCCACCGTGCGAAATGACTTCAAAACGATATAGTCTCCATTATCTCCGAAACTAATAGTAATAGGAAAACCGTACAGGACCACTTAGAAGAGTTTATAAACGCAAACAAGACTATGTATTTAAATCCGGAATAGCTGTTTTAGTTTTGGAGTTATTGTCGACGGTGTCATTTTGGCAAATTTTTAGCGTTTTTGACCTTGCCAAATGGCAACAAAATCCTGTAGTCTCCATTATCTCTGAAACTAATACGAATAGAAAAACCATACTGGACCACTTAGGGTAGTTTATAAAAGCAAACAAGACAATGCAGTTAAATCCGGGACAGCTGTTTTAGTGTTTGAGTTATTGTCGATGGTGTCTTTTTGGCAAATTTTCAGCGTTTTTGACCGTTCCAAATGATTTCAAAACGATATAGTCTCAATTATCTCCGAAACTAATAGCAATAGGAAAACCGTACTGCACCACTTAGGGTAGTTTACAAACGCAAACAAGACTATGTAGTTAAATCCGGAATAGCTGGTTTAGTTTTGAAGTTATTGTCGATGGTGTATTTGGGCTAATTTTCAGCGTTTTTGACAGCGCGAATCACTTCAAAAGATAGTCTCAATAAACTCCAAAACTAAAAGGAATAGGAAAACTGTACTGCACCACTTAGGGTAGTTCTTAAAAGCAAACGAGACTATGTAGTTAAGTCCGGAATAGATGTTTTAGTTTTAGAGTTATTGTCGATGGTGTTATTTTGGCAAATTTTCAGCGATTTTGATTGAGCGAAATGACTTCGAAACGATATAGTCTTAATTATATCCGAAACTAAAAGTAATAGGAAAACCGTACTGCACCACTTAGGGTAGTTTATAAACGCAAACTAGACTATGCAGTTAAATCCGGAATCGCTGTTTTAGTTTTGGAGTTATTGTCGATGGTGTCTTTTTGGCAAATATTTAGCGTTTTTGACCTTGCCAAATGGCAACAAAATCCTGTAGCCTCCATTATCTCTGAAACTAATACGAATAGAAAAACCATACTGCATCACTTAGGGTAGTTTATTAAAGCAAACAAGACAATGCAGTTAAATCCGGAATAGCTGTTTTAGTTTTGGAGTTATTGTCGATGGTGTCTTTTTGGCAAATTTTTAGCGTTTTTTACGGTGCGAAATGACTTTAAAACGATATAGTCTCAATTATCTCCGAAACTAATAGTAATAGGAAAACCGTACTGCACCACTTAGGGTAGTTTATAAACGCAAACAAGACTATGCAGTTAAATCCGGAATCGCTGTTTTAGTTTTGGAGTTATTGTCGATGGTGTCTTTTTGGCAAATATTTAGCGTTTTCCACCGTGCCAAATGGCTACAAAATCCTATAGTCTCATTATCTCTGAAACTAATACGAATAGAAAAACCATACTGCACCCCTTAGGGTAGTTTATAAACGCAAACAAGACTATGCAGTTAAATCCGAAATAGCTGTTTTAGTTTTGGAGTCATTGTCGACGGTGTCATTTCGGCAAATTTTTAGCGTTTCCCACAGTGCGAAATGACTTCAAAACGATATAGTCTCCATTATCTCCGAAACTAATAGTAATAGGAAAACCGTACAGGACCACTTAGAAGAGTTTATAAACGCAAACAAGACTATGTATTTAAATCCGGAATAGCTGTTTTAGTTTTGGAGTTATTGTCGACGGTGTCATTTTGGCAAATTTTTAGCGTTTTTGACCTTGCCAAATGGCAACAAAATCCTGTAGTCTCCATTATCTCTGAAACTAATACGAATAGAAAAACCATACTGCATCACTTAGGGTAATTTATAAAAGCAAACAAGACAATGCAGTTAAATCCGGAATAGCTGTTTTAGTTTTGGAGTTATTGTCGATGGTGTCTTTTTGGCAAATTTTTAGCGTTTTTTACGGTGCGAAATGACTTTAAAACGATATAGTCTCAATTATCTCCGAAACTAATAGTAATAGGAAAACCGTACTGCACCACTTAGGGTAGTTTATAAACGCAAACAAGACTATGTATTTAAATCCGGAATAGCTGTTTTAGTTTTGGAGTTATTGTCGACGGTGTCCTTTTGGCAAATTTTCAGCGTTTCCCACCGTGCGAAATGACTTCAAAACGATATAGTCTCCATTATCTAAGAAACTAATAGTAATAGGAAAACCGTACTGCACCACTTAGGGTAGTTTATAAACACAAACAAGACTATGTATTTAAATCCGGAATCGCTATTTTGGTTTTGGAGTTATTGTCGATGGTGTCATTTTGGCAAATTTTTAGCGTTTTTGACCTTGCCAAATGGCAACAAAATCCTGTAGTCTCCATTATCTCTGAAACTAATACGAATAGAAAAACCATACTGCACCACTTAGGGTAGTTTATAAACGCAAACAAGACTATGCAGTTAAATCCGGAATAGCTGTTTTAGTTTTGGAGTTATTGTCGATGGTGTCTTTTTGGCAAATTTTTAGCGTTTTTTACGGTGCGAAATGACTTTAAAACGATATAGTCTCAATTATCTCCGAAACTAATAGTAATAGGAAAACAGTACTGCACCACTTAGGGTAGTTTATAAAAGCAAACAAGACTATGTAGTTAAATCCCGAATAGCTGTTTTAGTTTTGGAGTTATTGTCGATGGTGTCATTTTGGCCAATTTTTAGAGTTTTTCACCGTGCCAAATGGCTACAAAATCCTATAGTCTCCATTATCTCTAAAACTAATACGAATAGAAAAACCATACTGCACCACTTAGGGTAGTTTATAAACGCAAACAAGACTATGCAGTTAAATCCGGAATAGCTGTTTTAGTTTTGGAGTTATTGCGATGGTGTCTTTTAGGCAAATTTTCAGCGTTTTTGACCGTGCCAAATGGCTACAAAATCCTATAGTCTCCATTATCTCTGAAACTATTACGAATAAAAAAACTATACTGGACCACTTAGGGTAGTTTATAAACGCAAAAAAGACTATGCAGTTAAATCCGGAACAGCTGTTTTAGTGTTGGAGTTATTGTCAATGTTGTCTTTTTGGCAAATTTTCAGCGTTTTTGACCGTGCCAAATGATTTCAAAACGATATAGTCTCAAAAATCTCCGAAACTAATAGCAATAGGAAAACCGTACTGCACCACTTAGGGTAGTTTACAAACGCAAACAAGACTATGTAGTTAAATCCGGAATCGCTGGTTTAGTTTTGAAGTTATTGTCGATGGTGTATTTGGGCTAATTTTCAGCGTTTTTGATTGAGCGAAATGACTTCGAAACGATATAGTCTTAATTATATCCGAAACTAAAAGTAATAGGAATACCGTACTGCACCACTTAGGGTAGTTTATAAACGCAAACTAGACTATGCAGTTAAATCCGGAATCGCTGTTTTAGTTTTGGAGTTATTGCCGATGGTGTCTTTTTGGCAAATATTTAGCGTTTTCCACCGTGCCAAATGGCTACAAAATCCTATAGTCTGCATTATCTATGAAACTAATACGAATAGAAAAACCATACTGCACCAATTAGGGTAGTTTATAAACGCAAACAAGACTATGCAGTTAAATCCGGAATAGCCCTTTTAGTTTTGGAGTTATTGTCAATGGTGTCATTTTGGCAAATTTTTAGCGTTTTTGACCTTGCCAAATGGCAACAAAATCCTGTAGTCTCCATTATCTCTGAAACTAATACGAATAGAAAAACCATTCTGCATCACTTAGGGTAGTTTATTAAAGCAAACAAGACAATGCAGTTAAATCCGGAATAGCTGTTTTAGCTTTGGAGTTATTGTCGATGGTGTCTTTTTGGCAAATTTTTAGCGTTTTTTACGGTGCGAAATGACTTTAAAACGATATAGTCTCAATTATCTCCGAAACTAATAGTAATAGGAAAACCGTACTGCACCACTTAGGGTAGTTTATAAACGCAAACAAGACTATGTATTTAAATCCGGAATCGCTATTTTGGTTTTGGAGTTATTCTCGATGGTGTCATTTTGGCAAATTTTTAGAGTTTTTGACTGTGCCAAATGGCAACAAAATCCTATAGTCTCCATTATCTCTGAAACTAATACTAATAGAAAAACCATACTGCACCACTTAGGGTAGTTTATAAACGCAAACAAGACTATGCAGTTAAATCCGGAATAGGTGTTTTAGTTTTGAAGTTATTGTCAATGGTGTCTTTTTGGCAAATTTTCAGCGTTTTTGACAGTGCGAAATGACTTCAAAACGATATTGTCTCAATTATCTCCGAAACTAATAGTAATAGGAAAACCGTACTGCAGCACTTAAGGTAGTTTATAAAAGCAAACAAGATTATGTAGTTAAATCCCGAATAGCTGTTTTAGTTTTGGAGTTGTTGTCGATGGTGTCATTTTTGCTAATATTTAGCGTTTTTCACTGTGCCAAATGGCTACAAAATCCTATAGTCTGCATTATCTCAGAGACTAATACGAATAGAAAAACAATACTGCAATACATAGGGCAGTTTATAAACGCAAACAAGACTATGCAGTTAAATAGGGAATAGCTGTTTTAGTTTTGGAGTTATTGTCGATGGTGTCTTTTCGGCAAATTTTCAGCGTTTTTGACCGTGCGAAATGACTTCAAAACGATATAGTCTCAATTATCTCCGAAACTAATAGTAATAGGAAAACCGTAATGCACCACTTAGGGTAGTTTACAAACGCAAACAAGACTATGCAGTTAAATCCGGAATAGCTGGTTTAGTTTTGTAGTTATTGTCGATGGTGTCTTTTTGGCAAATTTTCAGCCTTTTTGACCTTGCGAAATGACTTCAAAACGATATAGTCTCAATTATCTCCGAAACTAACAGTAATAGGAAAACCGTAATGCACCACTTAGGGTAGTTTACAAACGCAAACAAGACTATGCAGTGAAATCAGGAATAGCTGTTTTAGTTTTGGAGTTATTGTCGATGGTGTCTTTTTGGCAAATTTACAGCGTTTTTGACCGTGCGAATTGACTTCAAAACGATATAGTCTCAATTATCTCCGAAACTAATAGCAATAGGAAAACCGTACTGCACCACGTAGGGTAGTTTATAAACGCAAACAAGACTATGTACTTAAATCCGGAATCGCTATTTTGGTTTTGGAGTTATTGTCGATGGTGTCTTTTTGGCAAATTTTCAGCGTTTTTTACGGTGCGAAATGACTTTAAAACGATATAGTCTCAATTATCTCAGAACCTAATAGTAATAGGAAAACCGTACTGCACCACTTAGGGTAGTTTATAAACGCAAACAAGACTATGTATTTAAATCCGGAATAGCTGTTTTAGTTTTGGAGTTATTGTCGACGGTGCCATTTTGGCAAATTTTCAGCGTTTCCCACGGTGCGAAATGACTTCAAAACGATATAGTCTCCATTATCTAAGAAACTAATAGTAATAGGAAAACCGTACTGCGCCACTTAGGGTAGTTTATAAACACAAACAAGACTATGTATTTAAATCCGGAATCGCTATTTTGGTTTTGGAGTTATTGTCGATGGTGTCATTTTGGCAAATTTTTAGAGTTTTTGACTGTGCCAAATGGCTACAAAATCCTATAGTCTCCATTATCTCTGAAACTAATACGAATAGAAAAACCATACTGCACCACTTAGGGTAGTTTATAAACACAAACAAGACTATGCAGTTAAATCCGGAATAGGTGTTTTAGTTTTGAAGTTATTGTCAATGGTGTCTTTTTGGCAAATTTTCAGCGTTTTTGACCGTGCGAAACGACTTCAAAACGATATAGTCTCAATTATCTCCGAAACTAATAGTAATAGGAAAACCGTACTGCACCACTTAGGGTAGTTTATAAAAGCAAACAAGACTATGTAGTTAAATCCCGAATAGCTGTTTTAGTTTTGGAGTTATTGTCGACGGTGTCATTTTGGCAAATTTTCAGCGTTTCCCACCGTGCGAAATGACTTCAAAACGATATAGTCTCCATTATCTAAGAAACTAATAGTAAGAGGAAAACCGTACTGCACCACTTAGGGTAGTTTATAAACGCAAACAAGACTATGTACTTAAATCCGGAATCGCTGTTTTAGTTTTGGAGTTATTGTCGAAGGTGTCATTTTGGAAAGTTTTTAGCGTTTTTCACTGTGCCAAATGGCTACAAAATGCTATAGTCTCCATTATCTCTGAAACTAATACGAATAGAAAAACCATACTGCACCACTTAGGGTAGTTTATAAACGCAAACAAGACTATGCAGTTAAATCCGGAATAGCTGTTTTAGTTTTGGAGTTATTGTCGATGGTGTCTTTTAGGCAAATTTTCAGCGTTTTTGACCGTGCCAAATGGCTACAAAATCCTATAGTCTCCATTATCTCTGAAACTATTACGAATAAAAAAACTATACTGGACCACTTAGGGTAGTTTATAAACGCAAAAAAGACTATGCAGTTAAATCCGGAACAGCTGTTTTAGTGTTGGAGTTATTGTCGATGGTGTCTTTTTGGCAAATTTTCAGCGTTTTTGACCGTGCCAAATGATTTCAAAACGATATAGTCTCAATTATCTCCGAAACTAATAGCAATAGGAAAACCGTACTGCACCACTTAGGGTAGTTTACAAACGCAAACAAGACTATGTAGTTAAATCCGGAATCGCTGGTTTAGTTTTGAAGTTATTGTCGATGGTGTCATTTGGGCTAATTTTCAGAGTTTTTGACCGTGCCAAATGGCTACAAAATCCTATAGTCTCAATAAACTCCAAAACTAAAAGGAATAGGAAAACTGTACTGCACCACTTAGGGTAGTTTATAAACGCAAACAAGACTATGCAGTTAAATCCGGAATAGTTGTTTTAGTTTTGGAGTTTTTGTCGATGGTGTCTTTTTAAAAAATTTTCAGCGTTTTCGACCGTGCGAAATGATTTCCAAACGATATGTTCTCAATTATCTCCGAAACTAATAGTAATAGGAAAACCGTACTGCACCACTTTATAAATGCAAACAAGACGGGTAGTTTATAAATACAAACAAGACGGGTAGTTTATAAATGCAAACAAGACTATGTAGTTAAATCCGGAATAGCTGTTTTAGTTAGTGGAGTTATTGTCGATGGTGTCATTTTGGCAAATTTTTAGCGTTTTTGAATGTGCCAAATGGCTACAAAATCCTATAGTTTCCATCATCTCTGAAACTATTACGAATAAAAAAACTATACTGGACCACTTAGGGTAGTTTATAAACGCAAACAAGACTATGCAGTTAAATCCGGAACAGCTGTTTTAGTGTTGGAGTTATTGTCGATGGTGTCTTTTTGGCAAATTTTCAGCGTTTTTGACCGTGCGAAATGACTTCAAAACGATATAGTCTCAATTATCTCCGAAACTAATAGCAATAGGAAAACCGTACTGCACCACTTAGGGTAGTTTACAAACGCAAACAAGACTATGTAGTTAAATCCGGTATCGCTGGTTTAGTTTTGAAGTTATTGTCGATGGTGTATTTGGGCTAATTTTCAGCGTTTTTGACCGCGCGAATCACTTCAAAAGATAGTCTCAATAAACTCCAGAACTAAAAGGAATAGGAAAACTATACTGCACCACTTAGGGTAGTTTATAAACGCAAACAAGACTATGTAGTTAAATCCGGAATAGCTGTTTTAGTTTTAGAGTTATTGTCGATGGTGTCATTTGGGCAAATTTTCAGCGTTTTTGACCGTGCGAATCACTTCAAAAGATAGTCCCAATAAACACCAAAACTAAAAGGAATAGGAAAACTGTACTGCACCACTTAGGGTAGTTTTTAAAAGCAAACAAGACTATGTAGTTAAGTCCGGAATAGCTGTTTTAGTTTTAGAGTTATTGTCGATGGTGTCATTTTGGCAAATTTTTAGCGTTTTTTACCATGCGAAATGACTTTAAAACGATATAGTCTCAATTATCTCCGAAACTAATAGTAATAGGAAAACCGTACTGTACCACTTAGGGTAGTTTATAAACGCAAACAAGACTATGCAGTTAAATCCGGAATCGCTGTTTTAGTTTTGGAGTTATTGTCGATGGTGTCTTTTTGGCAAATATTTAGCGTTTTCCACCGTGCCAAATGGCTACAAAATCCTACAGTCTGCATTATCTCTGAAACTAATACGAATGGAAAAACCATACTGCACCACTTAGGGTAGTTTATAAACGCAAACAAGACTATGCAGTTAAATCCGAAATAGCTGTTTTAGTTTTGGAGTTATTGTCGATAGTGTCATTTTGGCAAATTTTTAGAGTTTTTGACTGTGCCAAATGGCAACAAAATCCTATAGTCTCCATTATCTCTACAACTAATACGAATAGAAAAACCATACTGCACCACTTAGGGTAGTTTATAAACGCAAACAAGACTTTGCAGTTAAATCCGGAATAGCTGTTCTAGTTTTGGAGTTATTGTCAATGGTGTCTTTTTGGCAAATTTTCAGCGTTTTTGACCGTGCGAAATGACTTCAAAACGATATAGTCTCAATTATATCCGAAACTAATAGCAATAGGAAAACCGTACTGCACCACTTAGGGTAGTTTATAAACGCAAACAAGACTATGTACTTAAATCCGGAATCGCTGTTTTGGTTTCGGAGTTATTGTCGATGGTGTCATTTTGGCAAGTTTTTAGCGTTTTTGACCGTGCCAAATAGCTGCAAAATCCTATAGTCTCCATTATCTCTACAACTAATACGAATAGAAAAACCATACTGCACCACTTAGGGTAGTTTATAAACGCAAACAAGACTTTGCAGTTAAATCCGGAATAGCTGTTCTAGTTTTGGAGGTATTGTCAGTGGTGTCATTTTGGCAAATTTTTAGCGTTTTTTACGGTGCGAAATGACTTTAAAACGATATAGTCTCAATTATCTCCGAAACTAATAGTAATAGGAAAACCGTACTGTACCACTTAGGGTAGTTTATAAACGCAAACAAGACTATGCAGTTAAATCCGGAATCGCTGTTTTAGTTTTGGAGTTATTGTCGATTATGTCTTTTTGGCAAATATTTAGCGTTTTCCACCGTGCCAAATGGCTACAAAATCCTACAGTCTGCATTATCTCTGAAACTAATACGAATAGAAAAAATATACTGCACCACTTAGGGTAGTTTATAAACGCAAACAAGACTATGCAGTGAAATCAGGAATAGCTGTTTTAGTTTTGGAGTTATTGTCGATGGTGTCTTTTTGGCAAATTTTCAGCGTTTTTGACCGTGCGAATTGACTTCAAAACGATATAGTCTCAATTATCTCCGAAACTAATAGCAATAGGAAAACCGTACTGCACCACGTAGGGTAGTTTATAAACGCAAACAAGACTATGTACTTAAATCCGGAATCGCTATTTTGGTTTTGGAGTTATTGTCGATGGTGTCTTTTTGGCAAATTTTCAGCGTTTTTTACGGTGCGAAATGACTTTAAAACGATATAGTCTCAATTATCTCCGAACCTAATAGTAATAGGAAAACCGTACTGCACCACTTAGGGTAGTTTATAAACGCAAACAAGACTATGTATTTAAATCCGGAATAGCTGTTTTAGTTTTGGAGTTATTGTCGACGGTGTCATTTTGGCAAATTTTCAGCGTTTCCCACGCTGCGAAATGACTTCAAAACGATATAGTCTCCATTATCTAAGAAACTAATAGTAATAGGAAAACCGTACTGCACCACTTAGGGTAGTTTATAAACACAAACAAGACTATGTATTTAAATCCGGAATCGCTATTTTGGTTTTGGAGTTATTGTCGATGGTGTCATTTTGGCAAATTTTTAGAGTTTTTGACTGTGCCAAATGGCTACAAAATCCTATAGTCTCCATTATCTCTGAAACTAATACGAATAGAAAAACCATACTGCACCACTTAGGGTAGTTTATAAACGCAAAGAAGACTATGCAGTTAAATCCGGAATAGGTGTTTTAGTTTTGAAGTTATTGTCAATGGTGTCTTTTTGGTAAATTTTCAGCGTTTTTGACAGTGCGAAACGACTTCAAAACGATATAGTCTCAATTATCTCCGAAACTAATAGTAATAGGAAAACCGTACTGCACCACTTAGGGTAGTTTATAAAAGCAAACAAGACTATGTAGTTAAATCCCGAATAGCTGTTTTAGTTTTGGAGTTATTGTCGACGGTGTCATTTTGGCAAATTTTCAGCGTTTCCCACCGTGCGAAATGACTTCAAAACGATATACTCTACATTATCTAAGAAACTAATAGTAATAGGAAAACCTTACTGCACCACTTAGGGTAGTTTATAAACGCAAACAAGACTATGTACTTAAATCCGGAATCGCTGTTTTAGTTTTGGAGTTATTGTCGAAGGTGTCATTTTGGCAAGTTTTTAGCGTTTTTCACTGTGCCAAATGGCTACAAATTCCTATAGTCTCCATTATCTCTGAAACTAATACGAATAGAAAAACCATACTGCACCACTTAGGGTAGTTTATAAACGCAAACAAGAGCATGCAGTTAAATCCGGAATAGCTGTTTTAGTTTTGGAGTTATTGCGATGGTGTCTTTTAGGCAAATTTTCAGCGTTTTTGACCGTGCCAAATTGCTACAAAATCCTATAGTCTCCATTATCTCTGAAACTATTACGAATAAAAAAACTATACTGGACCACTTAGGGTAGTTTATAAACGCAAAAAAGACTATGCAGTTAAATCCGGAACAGCTGTTTTAGTGTTGGAGTTATTGTCGATGGTGTCTTTTTGGCAAATTTTCAGCGTTTTTGACCGTTCCAAATGATTTCAAAACGATATAGTCTCAATTATCTCCGAAACTAATAGCAATAGAAAAACCGTACTGCACCACTTAGGGTAGTTTACAAACGCAAACAAGACTATGTAGTTAAATCCGGAATCGCTGGTTTAGTTTTGAAGTTATTGTCGATGGTGTATTTGGGCTAATTTTCAGCGTTTTTGACAGCGCGAATTACTTCAAAAGATAGTCTCAATAAACTCCAAAACTAAAAGGAATAGGAAAACTGTACTGCACCACTTAGGGTAGTTTTTAAAAGCAAACGAGACTATGTAGTTAGGTCCGGTATAGATGTTTTAGTTTTAGAGTTATTGTCGATGGTGTCTTTTTGGCAAATATTTAGCGTTTTCCACCGTGCCAAATGGCTACAAAATCCTATAGTCTGCATTATGTATGAAACTAATGCGAATAGAAAAACCATACTGCCCCACTTAGGGTAGTTTATAAACGCAAACAAGACTATGCAGTTAAATCCGGAATAGCTGTTTTAGTTTTGGAGTTATTGTCAGTGGTGTCATTTTGGCAAATTTTTAGCGTTTTTTACGGTGCGAAATGACTTTAAAACGATATAGTCTCAATTATCTCCGAAACTAATAGTAATAGGAAAACCGTACTGTACCACTTAGGGTAGTTTATAAACGCAAACAAGACTATGCAGTTAAATCCGGAATCGCTGTTTTAGTTTTGGAGTTATTGTCGATGGTGTCTTTTTGGCAAATATTTAGCGTTTTCCACCGTGCCAAATGGCTACAAAATCCTACAGTCTGCATTATCTCTGAAACTAATAGCAATAGGAAAACCGTACTGCACCACTTAGGGTAGTTTATAAACGCAAACAAGACTATGTACTTAAATCCGGAATCGCTGTTTTAGTTTCGGAGTTATTGTCTATAATGTCATTTTGGCAAGTTTTTAGCGTTTTTGACCGTGCCAAATAGCTGCAAAATCCTATAGTCTCCATTATCTCTGAAACTAATACGAATAGAAAAACCATACTGCACCACTTAGGGTAGTTTATAAACGCAAACAAGACTATGCAGTGAAATCAGGAATAGCTGTTTTAGTTTTGGAGTTATTGTCGATGGTGTCTTTTTGGAAAATTTTCAGCGTTTTTAACCGTGCGAATTGACTTCAAAACGATATAGTCTCAATTATCTCCGAAACTAATTGCAATAGGAAAACCGTACTGCACCACGTAGGGTAGTTTATAAACGCAAACAAGACTATGTACTTAAATCCGGAATCGCTATTTTGGTTTTGGAGTTATTGTCGATGGTGTCATTTTGGCAAGTTTTTAGCGTTTTTGACCGTGCCAAATAGCTGCAAAATCCTATAGTCTCCATTATCTCTGAAACTAATACGAATAGAAAAACCATACTGCACCACTTAGGGTAGTTTATAAACGCAAACAAGACTATGCAGTTAATTCCGGAATAGCTGTTTTAGTTTTGGAGGTATTGTCAGTGGTGTCATTTTGGCAAATTTTTAGCGTTTTTTACGGTGCGAAATGACTTTAAAACGATATAGTCCCAATTATCTCCGAAACTAATAGTAATAGGAAAACCGTACTGTACCACTTAGGGTAGTTTATAAACGCAAAAAAGACTATGCAGTTAAATCCGGAATCGCTGTTTTAGTTTTGGAGTTATTGTCGATGGTGTCTTTTTGGCAAATATTTAGCGTTTTCCACCGTGCCAAATGGCTACAAAATCCTACAGTCTGCATTATCTCTGAAACTAATAGCAATAGGAAAACCGTACTGCACCACTTAGGGTAGTTTATAAACGCAAACAAGACTATGTACTTAAATCCGGAATCGCTGTTTTAGTTTCGGAGTTATTGTCTATAATGTCATTTTGGCAAGTTTTTAGCGTTTTTGACCGTGCCAAATAGCTGCAAAATCCTATAGTCTCCATTATCTCTGAAACTAATACGAATAGAAAAACCATACTGCACCACTTAGGGTAGTTTATAAACGCAAACAAGACTATGCAGTTAAATCCGGAATAGCTGTTTTAGTTTTGGAGTTATTGTCGATGGTGTCTTTTTGGCAAATTTTCAGCGTTTTTAACCGTGCGAAATGACTTCAAAACGATATAGTCTCAATTATCTCCGAAACTAATTGCAATAGGAAAACCGTACTGCACCACTTAGGGTAGTTTATAAACGCAAACAAGACTATGCAGTTAAATCCGGAATCGCTGTTTTAGTTTTGGAGTTATTGTCGATGGTGTCATTTTGGCAAATTTTTAGCGTTTTTGACCGTGCCAAATGGCTACAAAATCCTATAGTCTCCATTATCTCTGAAACTAATACGAATAGAAAAACCATACTGCACCACTTAGGGTAGTTTATAAACGCAAACAAGACTATGCAGTTAATTCCGGAATAGCTGTTTTAGTTTTGGAGGTATTGTCAGTGGTGTCATTTTGGCAAATTTTTAGCGTTTTTTACGGTGCGAAATGACTTTAAAACGATATAGTCTCAATTATCTCCGAAACTAATAGTAATAGGAAAACCGTACTGTACCACTTAGGGTAGTTTATAAACGCAAAAAAGACTATGCAGTTAAATCCGGAATCGCTGTTTTAGTTTTGGAGTTATTGTCGATGGTGTCTTTTTGGCAAATATTTAGCGTTTTCCACCGTGCCAAATGGCTACAAAATCCTACAGTCTGCATTATCTCTGAAACTAATACGAATAGAAAAAATATACTGCACCACTTAGGGTAGTTTATAAACGCAAACAAGACTATGCAGTGAAATCAGGAATAGCTGTTTTAGTTTTGGAGTTATTGTCGATGGTGTCTTTTTGGCAAATTTTCAGCGTTTTTGACCGTGCGAATTGACTTCAAAACGATATAGTCTCAATTATATCCGAAACTAATAGCAATAGGAAAACCGTACTGCACCACGTAGGGTAGTTTATAAACGCAAACAAGACTATGTACTTAAATCCGGAATCGCTATTTTGGTTTTGGAGTTATTGTCGACGGTGTGATTTTGGCAAATTTTCAGCGTTTCCCACGGTGCGAAATGACTTCAAAACGATATAGTCTCCATTATCTAAGAAACTAATAGTAATAGGAAAACCGTACTGCACCACTTAGGGTAGTTTATAAACACAAACAAGACTATGTATTTAAATCCGGAATCGCTATTTTGGTTTTGGAGTTATTGTCGATGGTGTCATTTTGGCAAATTTTTAGAGTTTTTGACTGTGCCAAATGGCTACAAAATCCTATAGTCTCCATTATCTCTGAAACTAATACGAATAGAAAAACCATACTGCACCACTTAGGGTAGTTTATAAACGCAAAGAAGACTATGCAGTTAAATCCGGAATAGGTGTTTTAGTTTTGAAGTTATTGTCAATGGTGTCTTTTTGGCAAATTTTCAGCGTTTTTGACAGTGCGAAACGACTTCAAAACGATATAGTCTCAATTATCTCCGAAACTAATAGTAATAGGAAAACCGTACGGCACCACTTAGGGTAGTTTATAAAAGCAAACAAGACTATGTAGTTAAATCCCGAATAGCTGTTTTAGTTTTGGAGTTATTGTCGACGGTGTCATTTTGGCAAATTTTCAGCGTTTCCCACCGTGCGAAATGACTTCAAAACGATATAGTCTCCATTATCTAAGAAACTAATAGTAATAGCAAAACCGTACTGCACCACTTAGGGTAGTTTATAAACGCAAACAAGACTAAGTACTTAAATCCGGAATCGCTGTTTTAGTTTTGGAGTTATTGTCGAAGGTGTCATTTTGGCAAGTTTTTAGCGTTTTTCACTGTGCCAAATGGCTACAAAATCCTATAGTCTCCATTATCTCTGAAACTAATACGAATAGAAAAACCATACTGCACCACTTAGGGTAGTTTATAAACGCAAACAAGACTATGCAGTTAAATCCGGAATAGCTGTTTTAGTTTTGGAGTTATTGCGATGGTGTCTTTTAGGCAAATTTTCAGCGTTTTTGACCGTGCCAAATGGCTACAAAATCCTATAGTCTCCATTATCTCTGAAACTATTACGAATAAAAAAACTATACTGGACCACTTAGGGTAGTTTATAAACGCAAAAAAGACTATGCAGTTAAATCCGGGACAGGTGTTTTAGTGTTGGAGTTATTGTCGATGGTGTCTTTTTGGCAAATTCTCAGCGTTTTTGACCGTTCCAAATGATTTCAAAACGATATAGTCTCAATTATCTCCGAAACTAATAGCAATAGAAAAACCGTACTGCACCACTTAGGGTAGTTTACAAACGCAAACAAGACTATGTAGTTAAATCCGGAATCGCTGGTTTAGTTTTGAAGTTATTGTCGATGGTGTATTTGGGCTAATTTTCAGCGTTTTTGACAGCGCGAATTACTTCAAAAGATAGTCTCAATAAACTCCAAAACTAAAAGGAATAGGAAAACTGTACTGCACCACTTAGGGTAGTTTTTAAAAGCAAACGAGACTATGTAGTTAAGTCCGGTATAGATGTTTTAGTTTTAGAGTTATTGTCGATGGTGTCTTTTTGGCAAATATTTAGCGTTTTCCACCGTGCCAAATGGCTACAAAATCCTATAGTCTGCATTATGTATGAAACTAATGCGAATAGAAAAACCATACTGCCCCACTTAGGGTAGTTTATAAACGCAAACAAGACTATGCAGTTAAATCCGGAATAGCTGTTTTAGTTTTGGAGTTATTGTCAGTGGTGTCATTTTGGCAAATTTTTAGCGTTTTTTACGGTGCGAAATGACTTTAAAACGATATAGTCTCAATTATCTCCGAAACTAATAGTAATAGGAAAACCGTACTGTACCACTTAGGGTAGTTTATAAACGCAAACAAGACTATGCAGTTAAATCCGGAATCGCTG
The DNA here is from genome assembly GCA_039090855.1 of Macrothele yani. Lineage (NCBI taxonomy): Eukaryota > Metazoa > Arthropoda > Arachnida > Araneae > Macrothelidae > Macrothele > Macrothele yani. Next base: position 87,465,367 of record CM077017.1, read on the forward strand.
TTTTAGTTTTGGAGTTATTGTCGATGGTGTCTTTTTGGCAAATATTTAGCGTTTTCCACCGTGCCAAATGGCTACAAAATCCTACAGTCTGCATTATCTCTGAAACTAATAGCAATAGGAAAACCGTACTGCACCACTTAGGGTAGTTTATAAACGCAAACAAGACTATGTACTTAAATCCGGAATCGCTGTTTTAGTTTCGGAGTTATTGTCTATAATGTCATTTTGGCAAGTTTTTAGCGTTTTTGACCGTGCCAAATAGCTGCAAAATCCTATAGTCTCCATTATCTCTGAAACTAATACGAATAGAAAAACCATACTGCACCACTTAGGGTAGTTTATAAACGCAAACAAGACTATGCAGTGAAATCAGGAATAGCTGTTTTAGTTTTGGAGTTATTGTCGATGGTGTCTTTTTGGAAAATTTTCAGCGTTTTTAACCGTGCGAATTGACTTCAAAACGATATAGTCTCAATTATCTCCGAAACTAATTGCAATAGGAAAACCGTACTGCACCACGTAGGGTAGTTTATAAACGCAAACAAGACTATGTACTTAAATCCGGAATCGCTATTTTGGTTTTGGAGTTATTGTCGATGGTGTCATTTTGGCAAGTTTTTAGCGTTTTTGACCGTGCCAAATAGCTGCAAAATCCTATAGTCTCCATTATCTCTGAAACTAATACGAATAGAAAAACCATACTGCACCACTTAGGGTAGTTTATAAACGCAAACAAGACTATGCAGTTAATTCCGGAATAGCTGTTTTAGTTTTGGAGGTATTGTCAGTGGTGTCATTTTGGCAAATTTTTAGCGTTTTTTACGGTGCGAAATGACTTTAAAACGATATAGTCCCAATTATCTCCGAAACTAATAGTAATAGGAAAACCGTACTGTACCACTTAGGGTAGTTTATAAACGCAAAAAAGACTATGCAGTTAAATCCGGAATCGCTGTTTTAGTTTTGGAGTTATTGTCGATGGTGTCTTTTTGGCAAATATTTAGCGTTTTCCACCGTGCCAAATGGCTACAAAATCCTACAGTCTGCATTATCTCTGAAACTAATAGCAATAGGAAAACCGTACTGCACCACTTAGGGTAGTTTATAAACGCAAACAAGACTATGTACTTAAATCCGGAATCGCTGTTTTAGTTTCGGAGTTATTGTCTATAATGTCATTTTGGCAAGTTTTTAGCGTTTTTGACCGTGCCAAATAGCTGCAAAATCCTATAGTCTCCATTATCTCTGAAACTAATACGAATAGAAAAACCATACTGCACCACTTAGGGTAGTTTATAAACGCAAACAAGACTATGCAGTGAAATCAGGAATAGCTGTTTTAGTTTTGGAGTTATTGTCGATGGTGTCTTTTTGGAAAATTTTCAGCGTTTTTAACCGTGCGAATTGACTTCAAAACGATATAGTCTCAATTATCTCCGAAACTAATTGCAATAGGAAAACCGTACTGCACCACGTAGGGTAGTTTATAAACGCAAACAAGACTATGTACTTAAATCCGGAATCGCTATTTTGGTTTTGGAGTTATTGTCGATGGTGTCATTTTGGCAAGTTTTTAGCGTTTTTGACCGTGCCAAATAGCTGCAAAATCCTATAGTCTCCATTATCTCTGAAACTAATACGAATAGAAAAACCATACTGCACCACTTAGGGTAGTTTATAAACGCAAACAAGACTATGCAGTTAATTCCGGAATAGCTGTTTTAGTTTTGGAGGTATTGTCAGTGGTGTCATTTTGGCAAATTTTTAGCGTTTTTTACGGTGCGAAATGACTTTAAAACGATATAGTCTCAATTATCTCCGAAACTAATAGTAATAGGAAAACCGTACTGTACCACTTAGGGTAGTTTATAAACGCAAACAAGACTATGCAGTTAAATCCGGAATCGCTGTTTTAGTTTTGGAGTTATTGTCGATGGTGTCTTTTTGGCAAATATTTAGCGTTTTCCACCGTGCCAAATGGCTACAAAATCCTACAGTCTGCATTATCTCTGAAACTAATACGAATAGAAAAAATATACTGCACCACTTAGGGTAGTTTATAAACGCAAACAAGACTATGCAGTGAAATCAGGAATAGCTGTTTTAGTTTTGGAGTTATTGTCGATGGTGTCTTTTTGGCAAATTTTCAGCGTTTTTGACCGTGCGAATTGACTTCAAAACGATATAGTCTCAATTATATCCGAAACTAATAGCAATAGGAAAACCGTACTGCACCACGTAGGGTAGTTTATAAACGCAAACAAGACTATGTACTTAAATCCGGAATCGCTATTTTAGTTTTGGAGTTATTGTCGACGGTGTGATTTTGGCAAATTTTCAGCGTTTCCCACGGTGCGAAATGACTTCAAAACGATATAGTCTCCATTATCTAAGAAACTAATAGTAATAGGAAAACCGTACTGCACCACTTAGGGTAGTTTATAAACACAAACAAGACTATGTATTTAAATCCGGAATCGCTATTTTGGTTTTGGAGTTATTGTCGATGGTGTCATTTTGGCAAATTTTTAGAGTTTTTGACTGTGCCAAATGGCTACAAAATCCTATAGTCTCCATTATCTCTGAAACTAATACGAATAGAAAAACCATACTGCACCACTTAGGGTAGTTTATAAACGCAAAGAAGACTATGCAGTTAAATCCGGAATAGGTGTTTTAGTTTTGAAGTTATTGTCAATGGTGTCTTTTTGGCAAATTTTCAGCGTTTTTGACAGTGCGAAACGACTTCAAAACGATATAGTCTCAATTATCTCCGAAACTAATAGTAATAGGAAAACCGTACGGCACCACTTAGGGTAGTTTATAAAAGCAAACAAGACTATGTAGTTAAATCCCGAATAGCTGTTTTAGTTTTGGAGTTATTGTCGACGGTGTCATTTTGGCAAATTTTCAGCGTTTCCCACCGTGCGAAATGACTTCAAAACGATATAGTCTCCATTATCTAAGAAACTAATAGTAATAGCAAAACCGTACTGCACCACTTAGGGTAGTTTATAAACGCAAACAAGACTAAGTACTTAAATCCGGAATCGCTGTTTTAGTTTTGGAGTTATTGTCGAAGGTGTCATTTTGGCAAGTTTTTAGCGTTTTTCACTGTGCCAAATGGCTACAAAATCCTATAGTCTCCATTATCTCTGAAACTAATACGAATAGAAAAACCATACTGCACCACTTAGGGTAGTTTATAAACGCAAACAAGACTATGCAGTTAAATCCGGAATAGCTGTTTTAGTTTTGGAGTTATTGTCGATGGTGTCTTTTAGGCAAATTTTCAGCGTTTTTGACCGTGCCAAATGGCTACAAAATCCTATAGTCTCCATTATCTCTGAAACTATTACGAATAAAAAAACTATACTGGACCACTTAGGGTAGTTTATAAACGCAAAAAAGACTATGCAGTTAAATCCGGGACAGGTGTTTTAGTGTTGGAGTTATTGTCGATGGTGTCTTTTTGGCAAATTCTCAGCGTTTTTGACCGTTCCAAATGATTTCAAAACGATATAGTCTCAATTATCTCCGAAACTAATAGCAATAGGAAAACCGTACTGCACCACTTAGGGTAGTTTACAAACGCAAACAAGACTATGTAGTTAAATCCGGAATAGCTGGTTTAGTTTTGAAGTTATTGTCGATGGTGTATTTGGGCTAATTTTCAGCGTTTTTGACAGCGCGAATCACTTCAAAAGATAGTCTCAATAAACTCCAAAACTAAAAGGAATAGGAAAACTGTACTGCACCACTTAGGGTAGTTTTTAAAAGCAAACGAGACTATGTAGTTAAGTCCGGAATAGATGTTTTAGTTTTAGAGTTATTGTCGATGGTGTTATTTTGGCAAATTTTCAGCGATTTTGATTGAGCGAAATGACTTCGAAACGATATAGTCTTAATTATATCCGAAACTAAAAGTAATAGGAAAACCGTACTGCACCACTTAGGGTAGTTTATAAACGCAAACCAGACTATGCAGTTAAATCCGGAATCGCTGTTTTAGTTTTGGAGTTATTGTCGATGGTGTCTTTTTGGCAAATATTTAGCGTTTTCCACCGTGCCAAATGGCTACAAAATCCTATAGTCTGCATTATCTATGAAACTAATAGTAATAGGAAAACCTTACTGCACCACTTAGGGTAGTTTATAAACGCAAACAAGACTATGTACTTAAATCCGGAATCGCTGTTTTAGTTTTGGAGTTATTGTCGAAGGTGTATTTGGGCTAATTTTCAGCGTTTTTGACAGCGCGAATTACTACAAAACGATATAGTCTCAATAAACTCCAAAACTAAAAGGAATAGGAAAACTGTACTGCACCACTTAGGGTAGTTTTTAAAAGCAAACGAGACTATGTAGTTAAGTCCGGTATAGATGTTTTAGTTTTAGAGTTATTGTCGATGGTGTCTTTTTGGCAAATATTTAGCGTTTTCCACCGTGCCAAATGGCTACAAAATCTTATAGTCTGCATTATGTATGAAACTAATGCGAATAGAAAAACCATACTGCCCCACTTAGGGTAGTTTATAAACGCAAACAAGACTATGCAGTTAAATCCGGAATAGCTGTTTTAGTTTTGGAGTTATTGTCAGTGGTGTCATTTTGGCAAATTTTTAGCGTTTTTTACGGTGCGAAATGACTTTAAAACGATATAGTCTCAATTATCTCCGAAACTAATAGTAATAGGAAAACCGTACTGTACCACTTAGGGTAGTTTATAAACGCAAACAAGACTATGCAGTTAAATCCGGAATCGCTGTTTTAGTTTTGGAGTTATTGTCGATGGTGTCTTTTTGGCAAATATTTAGCGTTTTCCACCGTGCCAAATGGCTACAAAATCCTACAGTCTGCATTATCTCTGAAACTAATAGCAATAGGAAAACCGTACTGCACCACTTAGGGTAGTTTATAAACGCAAACAAGACTATGTACTTAAATCCGGAATCGCTGTTTTAGTTTCGGAGTTATTGTCTATAATGTCATTTTGGCAAGTTTTTAGCGTTTTTGACCGTGCCAAATAGCTGCAAAATCCTGTAGTCTCCATTATCTCTGAAACTAATACGAATAGAAAAACCATACTGCACCACTTATTGTAGTTTATAAACGCAAACAAGACTATGCAGTGAAATCAGGAATAGCTGTTTTAGTTTTGGAGTTATTGTCGATGGTGTCTTTTTGGAAAATTTTCAGCGTTTTTAACCGTGCGAATTGACTTCAAAACGATATAGTCTCAATTATCTCCGAAACTAATTGCAATAGGAAAACCGTACTGCACCACGTAGGGTAGTTTATAAACGCAAACAAGACTATGTACTTAAATCCGGAATCGCTATTTTGGTTTTGGAGTTATTGTCGATGGTGTCATTTTGGCAAGTTTTTAGCGTTTTTGACCGTGCCAAATAGCTGCAAAATCCTATAGTCTCCATTATCTCTGAAACTAATACGAATAGAAAAACCATACTGCACCACTTAGGGTAGTTTATAAACGCAAACAAGACTATGCAGTTAATTCCGGAATAGCTGTTTTAGTTTTGGAGTTATTGTCAGTGGTGTCATTTTGGCAAACTTTTAGCGTTTTTTACGGTGCGAAATGACTTTAAAACGATATAGTCCCAATTATCTCCGAAACTAATAGTAATAGGAAAACCGTACTGTACCACTTAGGGTAGTTTATAAACGCAAACAAGACTATGCAGTTAAATCCGGAATCGCTGTTTTAGTTTTGGAGTTATTGTCGATGGTGTCTTTTTGGCAAATATTTAGCGTTTTCCACCGTGCCAAATGGCTACAAAATCCTACAGTCTGCATTATCTCTGAAACTAATAGCAATAGGAAAACCGTACTGCACCACTTAGGGTAGTTTATAAACGCAAACAAGACTATGTACTTAAATCCGGAATCGCTGTTTTAGTTTCGGAGTTATTGTCTATAATGTCATTTTGGCAAGTTTTTAGCGTTTTTGACCGTGCCAAATAGCTGCAAAATCCTATAGTCTCCATTATCTCTGAAACTAATACGAATAGAAAAACCATACTGCACCACTTAGGGTAGTTTATAAACGCAAACAAGACTATGCAGTGAAATCAGGAATAGCTGTTTTAGTTTTGGAGTTATTGTCGATGGTGTCTTTTTGGAAAATTTTCAGCGTTTTTAACCGTGCGAATTGACTTCAAAACGATATAGTCTCAATTATCTCCGAAACTAATTGCAATAGGAAAACCGTACTGCACCACGTAGGGTAGTTTATAAACGCAAACAAGACTATGTACTTAAATCCGGAATCGCTATTTTGGTTTTGGAGTTATTGTCGATGGTGTCATTTTGGCAAGTTTTTAGCGTTTTTGACCGTGCCAAATAGCTGCAAAATCCTATAGTCTCCATTATCTCTGAAACTAATACGAATAGAAAAACCATACTGCACCACTTAGGGTAGTTTATAAACGCAAACAAGACTATGCAGTTAATTCCGGAATAGCTGTTTTAGTTTTGGAGGTATTGTCAGTGGTGTCATTTTGGCAAATTTTTAGCGTTTTTTACGGTGCGAAATGACTTTAAAACGATATAGTCTCAATTATCTCCGAAACTAATAGTAATAGGAAAACCGTACTGTACCACTTAGGGTAGTTTATAAACGCAAAAAAGACTATGCAGTTAAATCCGGAATCGCTGTTTTAGTTTTGGAGTTATTGTCGATGGTGTCTTTTTGGCAAATATTTAGCGTTTTCCACCGTGCCAAATGGCTACAAAATCCTACAGTCTGCATTATCTCTGAAACTAATACGAATAGAAAAAATATACTGCACCACTTAGGGTAGTTTATAAACGCAAACAAGACTATGCAGTGAAATCAGGAATAGCTGTTTTAGTTTTGGAGTTATTGTCGATGGTGTCTTTTTGGCAAATTTTCAGCGTTTTTGACCGTGCGAATTGACTTCAAAACGATATAGTCTCAATTATCTCCGAAACTAATAGCAATAGGAAAACCGTACTGCACCACGTAGGGTAGTTTATAAACGCAAACAAGACTATGTACTTAAATCCGGAATCGCTATTTTGGTTTTGGAGTTATTGTCGACGGTGTGATTTTGGCAAATTTTCAGCGTTTCCCACGGTGCGAAATGACTTCAAAACGATATAGTCTCCATTATCTAAGAAACTAATAGTAATAGGAAAACCGTACTGCACCACTTAGGGTAGTTTATAAACACAAACAAGACTATGTATTTAAATCCGGAATCGCTATTTTGGTTTTGGAGTTATTGTCGATGGTGTCATTTTGGCAAATTTTTAGAGTTTTTGACTGTGCCAAATGGCTTCAAAATCCTATAGTCTCCATTATCTCTGAAACTAATACGAATAGAAAAACCATACTGCACCACTTAGGGTAGTTTATAAACGCAAACAAGACTATGCAGTTAAATCCGGAATCGCTGTTTTAGTTTTGGAGTTATTGTCGATGGTGTCTTTTTGGCAAATTTTTAGCGTTTTCCACCGTGCCAAATGGCTACAAAATCCTATAGTCTCCATTATCTCTGAAACTAATACGAATAGAAAAACCATACTGCACCACTTAGGGTAGTTTATAAACGCAAAGAAGACTATGCAGTTAAATCCGGAATAGGTGTTTTAGTTTTGAAGTTATTGTCAATGGTGTCTTTTTGGCAAATTTTCAGCGTTTTTGACAGTGCGAAACGACTTCAAAACGATATAGTCTCAATTATCTCCGAAACTAATAGTAATAGGAAAACCGTACGGCACCACTTAGGGTAGTTTATAAAAGCAAACAAGACTATGTAGTTAAATCCCGAATAGCTGTTTTAGTTTTGGAGTTATTGTCGACGGTGTCATTTTGGCAAATTTTCAGCGTTTCCCACCGTGCGAAATGACTTCAAAACGATATAGTCTCCATTATCTAAGAAACTAATAGTAATAGCAAAACCGTACTGCACCACTTAGGGTAGTTTATAAACGCAAACAAGACTATGTACTTAAATCCGGAATCGCTGTTTTAGTTTTGGAGTTATTGTCGAAGGTGTCATTTTGGCAAGTTTTTAGCGTTTTTCACTGTGCCAAATGGCTACAAAATCCTATAGTCTCCATTATCTCTGAAACTAATACGAATAGAAAAACCATACTGCACCACTTAGGGTAGTTTATAAACGCAAACAAGACTATGCAGTTAAATCCGGAATAGCTGTTTTAGTTTTGGAGTTATTGTCGATGGTGTCTTTTAGGCAAATTTTCAGCGTTTTTGACCGTGCCAAATGGCTACAAAATCCTATAGTCTCCATTATCTCTGAAACTATTAAGAATAAAAAAACTATACTGGACCACTTAGGGTAGTTTATAAACGCAAAAAAGACTATGCAGTTAAATCCGGGACAGGTGTTTTAGTGTTGGAGTTATTGTCGATGGTGTCTTTTTGGCAAATTCTCAGCGTTTTTGACCGTTCCAAATGATTTCAAAACGATATAGTCTCAATTATCTCCGAAACTAATAGCAATAGGAAAACCGTACTGCACCACTTAGGGTAGTTTACAAACGCAAACAAGACTATGTAGTTAAATCCGGAATAGCTGGTTTAGTTTTGAAGTTATTGTCGATGGTGTATTTGGGCTAATTTTCAGCGTTTTTGACAGCGCGAATCACTTCAAAAGATAGTCTCAATAAACTCCAAAACTAAAAGGAATAGGAAAACTGTACTGCACCACTTAGGGTAGTTTTTAAAAGCAAACGAGACTATGTAGTTAAGTCCGGAATAGATGTTTTAGTTTTAGAGTTATTGTCGATGGTGTTATTTTGGCAAATTTTCAGCGATTTTGATTGAGCGAAATGACTTCGAAACGATATAGTCTTAATTATATCCGAAACTAAAAGTAATAGGAAAACCGTACTGCACCACTTAGGGTAGTTTATAAACGCAAACCAGACTATGCAGTTAAATCCGGAATCGCTGTTTTAGTTTTGGAGTTATTGTCGATGGTGTCTTTTTGGCAAATATTTAGCGTTTTCCACCGTGCCAAATGGCTACAAAATCCTATAGTCTGCATTATCTATGAAACTAATAGTAATAGGAAAACCTTACTGCACCACTTAGGGTAGTTTATAAACGCAAACAAGACTATGTACTTAAATCAGGAATCGCTGTTTTAGTTTGGGAGTTATTGTCGAAGGTGTCATTTGGGCTAATTTTCAGCGTTTTTGACAGCGCGAATTACTTCAAAAGATAGTCTCAATAAACTCCAAAACTAAAAGGAATAGGAAAACTGTACTGCACCACTTAGGGTAGTTTATAAAAGCAAACGAGACTATGTAGTTAAGTCCGGTATAGATGTTTTAGTTTTAGAGTTATTGTCGATGGTGTCTTTTTGGCAAATATTTAGCGTTTTCCACCGTGCCAAATGGCTACAAAATCTTATAGTCTGCATTATGTATGAAACTAATGCGAATAGAAAAACCATACTGCCCCACTTAGGGTAGTTTATAAACGCAAACAAGACTATGCAGTTAAATCCGGAATAGCTGTTTTAGTTTTGGAGTTATTGTCAGTGGTGTCATTTTGGCAAATTTTTAGCGTTTTTTACGGTGCGAAATGACTTCAAAACGATATAGTCTCAATTATCTCCGAAACTAATAGTAATAGGAAAACCGTACTGTACCACTTAGGGTAGTTTATAAACGCAAACAAGACTATGCAGTTAAATCCGGAATCGCTGTTTTAGTTTTGGAGTTATTGTCGATGGTGTCTTTTTGGCAAATATTTAGCGTTTTCCACCGTGCCAAATGGCTACAAAATCCTACAGTCTGCATTATCTCTGAAACTAATAGCAATAGGAAAACCGTACTGCACCACTTAGGGTAGTTTATAAACGCAAACAAGACTATGTACTTAAATCCGGAATCGCTGTTTTAGTTTCGGAGTTATTGTCTATAATGTCATTTTGGCAAGTTTTTAGCGTTTTTGACCGTGCCAAATAGCTGCAAAATCCTATAGTCTCCATTATCTCTGAAACTAATACGAATAGAAAAACCATACTGCACCACTTATTGTAGTTTATAAACGCAAACAAGACTATGCAGTGAAATCAGGAATAGCTGTTTTAGTTTTGGAGTTATTGTCGATGGTGTCTTTTTGGAAAATTTTCAGCGTTTTTAACCGTGCGAATTGACTTCAAAACGATATAGTCTCAATTATCTCCGAAACTAATTGCAATAGGAAAACCGTACTGCACCACGTAGGGTAGTTTATAAACGCAAACAAGACTATGTACTTAAATCCGGAATCGCTATTTTGGTTTTGGAGTTATTGTCGATGGTGTCATTTTGGCAAGTTTTTAGCGTTTTTGACCGTGCCAAATAGCTGCAAAATCCTATAGTCTCCATTATCTCTGAAACTAATACGAATAGAAAAACCATACTGCACCACTTAGGGTAGTTTATAAACGCAAACAAGACTATGCAGTTAATTCCGGAATAGCTGTTTTAGTTTTGGAGGTATTGTCAGTGGTGTCATTTTGGCAAATTTTTAGCGTTTTTTACGGTGCGAAATGACTTTAAAACGATATAGTCTCAATTATCTCCGAAACTAATAGTAATAGGAAAACCGTACTGTACCACTTAGGGTAGTTTATAAACGCAAACAAGACTATGCAGTTAAATCCGGAATCGCTGTTTTAGTTTTGGAGTTATTGTCGATGGTGTCTTTTTGGCAAATATTTAGCGTTTTCCACCGTGCCAAATGGCTACAAAATCCTACAGTCTGCATTATCTCTGAAACTAATACGAATAGAAAAAATATACTGCACCACTTAGGGTAGTTTATAAACGCAAACAAGACTATGCAGTGAAATCAGGAATAGCTGTTTTAGTTTTGGAGTTATTGTCGATGGTGTCTTTTTGGCAAATTTTCAGCGTTTTTGACCGTGCGAATTGACTTCAAAACGATATAGTCTCAATTATCTCCGAAACTAATAGCAATAGGAAAACCGTACTGCACCACGTAGGGTAGTTTATAAACGCAAACAAGACTATGTACTTAAATCCGGAATCGCTATTTTGGTTTTGGAGTTATTGTCGACGGTGTGATTTTGGCAAATTTTCAGCGTTTCCCACGGTGCGAAATGACTTCAAAACGATATAGTCTCCATTATCTAAGAAACTAATAGTAATAGGAAAACCGTACTGCACCACTTAGGGTAGTTTATAAACACAAACAAGACTATGTATTTAAATCCGGAATCGCTATTTTGGTTTTGGAGTTATTGTCGATGGTGTCATTTTGGCAAATTTTTAGAGTTTTTGACTGTGCCAAATATCTACAAAATCCTATAGTCTCCATTATCTCTGAAACTAATACGAATAGAAAAACCATACTGCACCACTTAGGGTAGTTTATAAACGCAAAGAAGACTATGCAGTTAAATCCGGAATAGGTGTTTTAGTTTTGAAGTTATTGTCAATGGTGTCTTTTTGGCAAATTTTCAGCGTTTTTGACAGTGCGAAACGACTTCAAAACGATATAGTCTCAATTATCTCCGAAACTAATAGTAATAGGAAAACCGTACTGCACCACTTAGGGTAGTTTATAAAAGCAAACAAGACTATGTAGTTAAATCCCGAATAGCTGTTTTAGTTTTGGAGTTATTGTCGACGGTGTCATTTTGGCAAATTTTCAGCGTTTCCCACCGTGCGAAATGACTTCAAAACGATATAGTCTCCATTATCTAAGAAACTAATAGTAATAGCAAAACCGTACTGCACCACTTAGGGTAGTTTATAAACGCAAACAAGACTATGTACTTAAATCCGGAATCGCTGTTTTAGTTTTGGAGTTATTGTCGAAGGTGTCATTTTGGCAAGTTTTTAGCGTTTTTCACTGTGCCAAATGGCTACAAAATCCTATAGTCTCCATTATCTCTGAAACTAATACGAATAGAAAAACCATACTGCACCACTTAGGGTAGTTTATAAACGCAAACAAGACTATGCAGTTAAATCCGGAATAGCTGTTTTAGTTTTGGAGTTATTGCGATGGTGTCTTTTAGGCAAATTTTCAGCGTTTTTGACCGTGCCAAATGGCTACAAAATCCTATAGTCTCCATTATCTCTGAAACTATTACGAATAAAAAAACTATACTGGACCACTTAGGGTAGTTTATAAACGCAAAAAAGACTATGCAGTTAAATCCGGGACAGGTGTTTTAGTGTTGGAGTTATTGTCGATGGTGTCTTTTTGGCAAATTTTCAGCGTTTTTGACCGTTCCAAATGATTTCAAAACGATATAGTCTCAATTATCTCCGAAACTAATAGCAATAGGAAAACCGTACTGCACCACTTAGGGTAGTTTACAAACGCAAACAAGACTATGTAGTTAAATCCGGAATAGCTGGTTTAGTTTTGAAGTTATTGTCGATGGTGTATTTGGGCTAATTTTCAGCGTTTTTGACAGCGCGAATCACTTCAAAAGATAGTCTCAATAAACTCCAAAACTAAAAGGAATAGGAAAACTGTACTGCACCACTTAGGGTAGTTTTTAAAAGCAAACGAGACTATGTAGTTAAGTCCGGAATAGATGTTTTAGTTTTAGAGTTATTGTCGATGGTGTTATTTTGGCAAATTTTCAGCGATTTTGATTGAGCGAAATGACTTCGAAACGATATAGTCTTAATTATATCCAAAACTAAAAGTAATAGGAAAACCGTACTGCACCACTTAGGGTAGTTTATAAACGCAAACCAGACTATGCAGTTAAATCCGGAATCGCTGTTTTAGTTTTGGAGTTATTGTCGATGGTGTCTTTTTGGCAAATATTTAGCGTTTTCCACCGTGCCAAATGGCTACAAAATCCTATAGTCTGCATTATCTATGAAACTAATACGAATAGAAAAACCATACTGCACCACTTAGGGTAGTTTATAAACGCAAACAAGACTATGCAGTTAAATCCGGAATAGCTGTTTTAGTTTTGGAGTTATTGTCAATGGTGTCATTTTGGCAAATTTTTAGCGTTTTTGACCTTGCCAAATGGCAACAAAATCCTGTAGTCTCCATTATCTCTGAAACTAATACGAATAGAAAAACCATACTGCATCACTTAGGGTAGTTTATTAAAGCAAACAAGACAATGCAGTTAAATCCGGAATAGCTGTTTTAGTTTTGGAGTTATTGTCGATGGTGTCTTTTTGGCAAATTTTTAGCGTTTTTTACGGTGCGAAATGACTTTAAAACGATATAGTCTCAATTATCTCCGAAACTAATAGTAATAGGAAAACCGTACTGCACCACTTAGGGTAGTTTATAAACGCAAACAAGACTATGCAGTTAAATCCGGAATCGCTGTTTTAGTTTTGGAGTTATTGTCGATGGTGTCTTTTTGGCAAATATTTAGCGTTTTCCACCGTGCCAAATGGCTACAAAATCCTATAGTCTGCATTATCTCTGAAACTAATACGAATAGAAAAACCATACTGCACCTCTTAGGGTAGTTTATAAACGCAAACAAGACTATGCAGTTAAATCCGAAATAGCTGTTTTAGTTTTGGAGTCATTGTCGACGGTGTCATTTCGGCAAATTTTTAGCGTTTCCCATTGTGCGAAATGACTTCAAAACGATATAGTCTCCATTATCTCCGAAACTAATAGTAATAGGAAAACCGTACAGCACCACTTAGAAGAGTTTATAAACGCAAACAAGACTATGTATTTAAATCCGGAATAGCTGTTTTAGTTTTGGAGTTATTGTCGACGGTGTCATTTTGGCAAATTTTTAGCGTTTTTGACCTTGCCAAATGGCAACAAAATCCTGTAGTCTCCATTATCTCTGAAACTAATACGAATAGAAAAACCATGCTGCATCACTTAGGGTAGTTTATAAAAGCAAACAAGACAATGCAGTTAAATCCGGAATAGCTGTTTTAGTTTTGGAGTTATTGTCGATGGTGTCTTTTTGGCAAATTTTTAGCGTTTTTTACGGTGCGAAATGACTTTAAAACGATATAGTCTCAATTATCTCCGAAACTAATAGTAATAGGAAAACCGTACTGCACCACTTAGGGTAGTTTATAAACGCAAACAAGACTATGTATTTAAATCCGGAATAGCTGTTTTAGTTTTGGAGTTATTGTCGACGGTGTCCTTTTGGCAAATTTTCAGCGTTTCCCACCGTGCGAAATGACTTCAAAACGATATAGTCTCCATTATCTAAGAAACTAATAGTAATAGGAAAACCGTACTGCACCACTTAGGGTAGTTTATAAACACAAACAAGACTATGTATTTAAATCTGGAATCGCTATTTTGGTTTTGGAGTTATTGTCGATGGTGTCATTTTGGCAAATTTTTAGCGTTTTTCACCGTGCCAAATGGCTACAAAATCCTGTAGTCTCCATTATCTCTGAAACTAATACGAATAGAAAAACCATACTGCACCACTTAGGGTAGTTTATAAACGCAAACAAGACTATGCAGTTCAATCCGGAATAGCTGCTTTAGTTTTGGAGTTATTGTCGATGGTGTCTTTTAGGCAAATTTTCAGCGTTTTTGACCGTGCCAAATGGCTACAAAATCCTATAGTCTCCATTATCTCTGAAACTATTACGAATAAAAAAACTATGCTGGACCACTTAGGGTAGTTTATAAACGCAAAAAAGACTATGCAGTTAAATCCGGAACAGCTGTTTTAGTGTTGGAGTTATTGTCAATGGTGTCTTTTTGGCAAATTTTCAGCGTTTTTGACCGTGCCAAATGATTTCAAAACGATATAGTCTTAATTATCTCCGAAACTAATAGCAATAGGAAAACCGTACTGCACCACTTAGGGTAGTTTACAAACGCAAACCAGACTATGTAGTTAAATCCGGAATCGCTGGTTTAGTTTTGAAGTTATTGTCGATGGTGTATTTGGGCTAATTTTCAGCGTTTTTAACAGCGCGAATCACTTCAAAAGATAGTCTCAATAAACTCCAAAACTAAAAGGAATAGGAAAACTGTACTGCACCACTTAGGGTAGTTTTTAAAAGCAAACGAGACTATGTAGTTAAGTCCGGAATAGCTGTTTTAGTTTTAGAGTTATTGTCGATGGTGTTATTTTGGCAAATTTTCAGCGATTTTGATTGAGCGAAATGACTTCGAAACGATATAGTCTTAATTATATCCGAAACTAAAAGTAATAGGAAAACCGTACTGCACCACTTAGGGTAGTTTATAAACGCAAACTAGACTATGCAGTTAAATCCGGAATCGCTGTTTTAGTTTTGGAGTTATTGTCGATGGTGTCTTTTTGGCAAATATTTAGCGTTTTCCACCGTGCCAAATGGCTACAAAATCCTATAGTCTCCATTATCTCTGAAACTAATACGAATAGAAAAACCATTCTGCATCACTTAGGGTAGTTTATTAAAGCAAACAAGACAATGCAGTTAAATCCGGAATAGCTGTTTTAGTTTTGGAGTTATTGTCGATGGTGTCTTTTTGGCAAATTTTTAGCGTTTTTTACGGTGCGAAATGACTTTAAAACGATATAGTCTCAATTATCTCCGAAACTAATAGTAATAGGAAAACCGTACTGCACCACTTAGGGTAGTTTATAAACGCAAACAAGACTATGTATTTAAATCCGGAATCGCTATTTTGGTTTTGGAGTTATTGTCGATGGTGTCATTTTGGCAAATTTTTAGCGTTTTTGACTGTGCCAAATGGCAACAAAATCCTATAGTCTCCATTATCTCTGAAACTAATACTAATAGAAAAACCATACTGCACCACTTAGGGTAGTTTATAAACGCAAACAAGACTATGCAGTTAAATCCGGAATAGCTGTTTTAGTTTTGAAGTTATTGTCAATGGTGTCTTTTTGGCAAATTTTCAGCGTTTTTGACCGTGCGAAATGACTTCAAAACGATATAGTCTCAATTATCTCCGAAACTAATAGTAATAGGAAAACCGTACTGCAGCACTTAGGGTAGTTTATAAAAGCAAACAAGACTATGTAGTTAAATCCGGAATAGCTGTTTTAGTTTTGGAGTTATTGTCGATGGTGTCATTTTTGCTAATATTTAGCGTTTTTCACTGTGCCAAATGGCTACAAAATCCTATAGTCTGCATTATCTCAGAAACTAATACGAATAGAAAAACAATACTGCAATACATAGGGCAGTTTATAAACGCAAACAAGACTATGCAGTTAAATAGGGAATAGCTGTTTTAGTTTTGGAGTTATTGTCGATGGTGTCTTTTCGGCAAATTTTCAGCGTTTTTGACCGTGCGAAATGACTTCAAAACGATATAGTCTCAATTATCTCCGAAACTAATAGTAATAGGAAAACCGTAATGCACCACTTAGGGTAGTTTACAAACGCAAACAAGACTATGCAGTTAAATCCGGAATAGCTGGTTTAGTTTTGTAGTTATTGTCGATGGTGTCTTTTTGGCAAATTTTCAGCCTTTTTGACCGTGCGAAATGACTTGAAAACGATATAGTCTCAATTATCTCCGAAACTAATAGTAATAGGAAAACCGTAATGCACCACTTAGGGTAGTTTACAAACGCAAACAAGACTATGCAGTGAAATCAGGAATAGCTGTTTTAGTTTTGGAGTTATTGTCGATGGTGTCTTTTTGGCAAATTTTCAGCGTTTTTGACTGTGCGAATTGACTTCAAAACGATATAGTCTCAATTATCTCCGAAACTAATAGCAATAGGAAAACCGTACTGCACCACGTAGGGTAGTTTATAAACGCAAACAAGACTATGTACTTAAATCCGGAATCGCTATTTTGGTTTTGGAGTTATTGTCGATGGTGTCTTTTTGGCAAATTTTCAGCGTTTTTTACGGTGCGAAATGACTTTAAAACGATATAGTCTCAATTATCTCAGAACCTAATAGTAATAGGAAAACCGTACTGCACCACTTAGGGTAGTTTATAAACGCAAACAAGACTATGTATTTAAATCCGGAATAGCTGTTTTAGTTTTGGAGTTATTGTCGACGGTGTCATTTTGGCAAATTTTCAGCGTTTCCCACGGTGCGAAATGACTTCAAAACGATATAGTCTCCATTATCTAAGAAACTAATAGTAATAGGAAAACCGTACTGCACCACTTAGGGTAGTTTATAAACACAAACAAGACTATGTATTTAAATCCGGAATCGCTATTTTGGTTTTGGAGTTATTGTCGATGGTGTCATTTTGGCAAATTTTTAGAGTTTTTGACTGTGCCAAATGGCTACAAAATCCTATAGTCTCCATTATCTCTGAAACTAATACGAATAGAAAAACCATACTGCACCACTTAGGGTAGTTTATAAACGCAAAGAAGACTATGCAGTTAAATCCGGAATAGGTGTTTTAGTTTTGAAGTTATTGTCAATGGTGTCTTTTTGGCAAATTTTCAGCGTTTTTGACCGTGCGAAACGACTTCAAAACGATATAGTCTCAATTATCTCCGAAACTAATAGTAATAGGAAAACCGTACTGCACCACTTAGGGTAGTTTATAAACGCAAACAAGACTATGTAGTTAAATCCGGAATCGCTGTTTTAGTTTTGGAGTTATTGTCGATGGTGTCATTTTGGAAAGTTTTTAGCGTTTTTCACTGTGCCAAATGGCTACAAAATCCTATAGTCTCCATTATCTCTGAAACTAATACGAATAGAAAAACCATACTGCACCACTTAGGGTAGTTTATAAACGCAAACAAGACTATGCAGTTAAATCCGGAATAGCTGTTTTAGTTTTGGAGTTATTGTCGATGGTGTCTTTTAGGCAAATTTTCAGCGTTTTTGACCGTGCCAAATGGCTACAAAATCCTATAGTCTCCATTATCTCTGAAACTATTACAAATAAAAAAACTATACTGGACCACTTAGGGTAGTTTATAAACGCAAAAAAGACTATGCAGTTAAATCCGGAACAGCTGTTTTAGTGTTGGAGTTATTGTCGATGGTGTCTTTTTGGCAAATTTTCAGCGTTTTTGACCGTTCCAAATGATTTCAAAACGATATAGTCTCAATTATCTCCGAAACTAATAGCAATAGGAAAACCGTACTGCACCACTTAGGGTAGTTTACAAACGCAAACAAGATTATGTAGTTAAATCCGGAATCGCTGGTTTAGTTTTGAAGTTATTGTCGATGGTGTCATTTGGGCTAATTTTCAGCGTTTTTGACAGCGCGAATCACTTCAAAAATCCTATAGTCTCAATAAACTCCAAAACTAAAAGGAATAGGAAAACTGTACTGCACCACTTAGGGTAGTTTTTAAAAGCAAACGAGACTATGTAGTTAAGTCCGGAATAGATGTTTTAGTTTTAGAGTTATTGTCGATGGTGTTATTTTGGCAAATTTTCAGCGATTTTGATTGAGCGAAATGACTTCGAAACGATATAGTCTTAATTATATCCGAAACTAAAAGTAATAGGAAAACCGTACTGCACCACTTAGGGTAGTTTATAAACGCAAACTAGACTATGCAGTTAAATCCGGAATCGCTGTTTTAGTTTTGGAGTTATTGTCGATGGTGTCTTTTTGGCAAATATTTAGCGTTTTCCACCGTGCCAAATGGCTACAAAATCCTATAGTCTGCATTATCTATGAAACTAATACGAATAGAAAAACCATACTGCACCACTTAGGGTAGTTTATAAACGCAAACAAGACTATGCAGTTAAATCCGGAATAGCTGTTTTAGTTTTGGAGTTATTGTCGATGGTGTCATTTTGGCAAATTTTTAGCGTTTTTGACCTTGCCAAATGGCAACAAAATCCTGTAGTCTCCATTATCTCTGAAACTAATACGAATAAAAAAACCATACTGCATCACTTAGGGTAGTTTATTAAAGCAAACAAGACAATGCAGTTAAATCCGGAATAGCTGTTTTAGTTTTGGAGTTATTGTCGATGGTGTCTTTTTGGCAAATTTTTAGCGTTTTTTACGGTGCGAAATGTCTACAAAACGATATAGTCTCAATTATCTCCGAAACTAATAGTAATAGGAAAACCGTACAGCACCACTTAGGGTAGTTTATAAACGCAAACAAGACTATGCAGTTAAATCCGAAATAGCTGTTTTAGTTTTGGAGTCATTGTCGACGGTGTCATTTCGGCAAATTTTTAGCGTTTCCCACCGTGCGAAATGACTTCAAAACGATATAGTCTCCATTATCTCCGAAACTAATAGTAATAGGAAAACCGTACAGCACCACTTAGAAGAGTTTATAAACGCAAACAAGACTATGTATTTAAATCCGGAATAGCTGTTTTAGTTTTGGAGTTATTGTCGACGGTGTCATTTTGGCAAATTTTTAGCGTTTTTGACCTTGCCAAATGGCAACAAAATCCTGTAGTCTCCAATATCTCTGAAACTAATACGAATAGAAAAACCATACTGCATCACTTAGGGTAGTTTATAAAAGCAAACAAGACAATGCAGTTAAATCCGGAATAGCTGTTTTAGTTTTGGAGTTATTGTCGATGGTGTCTTTTTGGCAAATTTTTAGCGTTTTTTACGGTGCGAAATGACTTTAAAACGATATAGTCTCAATTATCTCCGAAACTAATAGTAATAGGAAAACCGTACTGCACCACTTAGGGTAGTTTATAAACGCAAACAAGACTATGTATTTAAATCCGGAATAGCTGTTTTAGTTTTGGAGTTATTGTCGACGGTGTCCTTTTGGCAAATTTTCAGCGTTTCCCACCGTGCGAAATGACTTCAAAACGATATAGTCTCCATTATCTAAGAAACTAATAGTAATAGGAAAACCGTACTGCACCACTTAGGGTAGTTTATAAACACAAACAAGACTATGTATTTAAATCCGGAATCGCTATTTTGGTTTTGGAGTTATTGTCGATGGTGTCATTTTGGCAAATTTTTAGCGTTTTTGACCTTGCCAAATGGCAACAAAATCCTGTAGTCTCCATTATCTCTGAAACTAATACGAATAGAAAAACCATACTGCACCACTTAGGGTAGTTTATAAACGCAAACAAGACTATGCAGTTAAATCCGGAATAGCTGTTTTAGTTTTGGAGTTATTGTCGATGGTGTCTTTTTGGCATATTTTTAGCGTTTTTTACGGTGCGAAATGACTTTAAAACGATATAGTCTCAATTATCTCCGAAACTAATAGTAATAGGAAAACCGTACTGCACCACTTAGGGTAGTTTATAAAAGCAAACAAGACTATGTAGTTAAATCCCGAATAGCTGTTTTAGTTTTGGAGTTATTGTCGATGGTGTCATTTTGGCCAATTTTTAGAGTTTTTCACCGTGCCAAATGGCTACAAAATCCTATAGTCTCCATTATCTCTGAAACTAATACGAATAGAAAAACCATACTGCACCACTTAGGGTAGTTTATAAACGCAAACAAGACTATGCAGTTAAATCCGGAATAGCTGTTTTAGTTTTGGAGTTATTGTCGATGGTGTCTTTTAGGCAAATTTTCAGCGTTTTTGACCGTGCCAAATGGCTACAAAATCCTATAGTCTCCATTATCTCTGAAACTATTACGAATAAAAAAACTATACTGGACCACTTAGGGTAGTTTATAAACGCAAAAAAGACTATGCAGTTAAATCCGGAACAGCTGTTTTAGTGTTGGAGTTATTGTCGATGGTGTCTTTTTGGCAAATTTTCAGCGTTTTTGACCGTGCCAAATGATTTCAAAACGATATAGTCTCAATTATCTCCGAAACTAATAGCAATAGGAAAACCGTACTGCACCACTTAGGGTAGTTTACAAACGCAAACAAGACTATGTAGTTAAATCCGGAATCGCTGGTTTAGTTTTGAAGTTATTGTCGATGGTGTATTTGGGCTAATTTTCAGCGTTTTTGACAGCGCGAAATCACTTCAAAAATCCTATAGTCTCAATAAACTCCAAAACTAAAAGGAATAGGAAAACTGTACTGCACCACTTAGGGTAGTTTTTAAAAGCAAACGAGACTATGTAGTTAAGTCCGGAATAGCTGTTTTAGTTTTGGAGTTATTGTCGATGGTGTCTTTTTGGCAAATTTTCAGCGTTTTTGACCGTGCGAAATGACTTCAAAACGATATAGTCTCAATTATCTCCGAAACTAATAGCAATAGGAAAACCGTACTGCACCACTTAGGGTAGTTTATAAAAGGCAAACAAGACTATGTAGTTAAATCCCGAATAGCTGTTTTAGTTTTGGGGTTATTGTCGATGGTGTCATTTCGGCCAATTTTTAGAGTTTTTCACCGTGCCAAATGGCTACAAAATCCTATAGTCTGCATTATCTCTCAGAATAATACGAATAGAAAAACCATACTGCACCACTTAGGGTAGTTTATAAACGCAAACAAGACTATGCAGTTAAATCCGGAATAGTTGTTTTAGTTTTGGAGTTTTTGTCGATGGTGTCTTTTTGGAAAATTTTCAGCGTTTTCGACCGTGCGAAATGATTTCAAAACGATATGTTCTCAATTATCTCCGAAACTAATAGTAATAGGAAAACCGTACTGCACCACTTTATAAATGCAAACAAGACGGGTAGTTTATAAATACAAACAAGACGGGTAGTTTATAAATGCAAACAAGACTATGTAGTTAAATCCGGAATAGCTGTTTTAGTTAGTGGAGTTATTGTCGATGGTGTCATTTTGGCAAATTTTTAGCGTTTTTGAATGTGCCAAATGGCTACAAAATCCTATAGTTTCCATCATCTCTGAAACTATTACGAATAAAAAAACTATACTGGACCACTTAGGGTAGTTTATAAACGCAAAAAAGACTATGCAGTTAAATCCGGAACAGCTGTTTTAGTGTTGGAGTTATTGTCGATGGTGTCTTTTTGGCAAATTTTCAGCGTTTTTGACCGTGCGAAATGACTTCAAAACGATATAGTCTCAATTATCTCCGAAACTAATAGCAATAGGAAAACCGTACTGCACCACTTAGGGTAGTTTACAAACGCAAACAAGTCTATGTAGTTAAATCCGGTATCGCTGGTTTAGTTTTGAAGTTATTGTCGATGGTGTATTTGGGCTAATTTTCAGCGTTTTTGACCGCGCGAATCACTTCAAAAGATAGTCTCAATAAACTCCAAAACTAAAAGGAATAGGAAAACTATACTGCACCACTTAGGGTAGTTTATAAACGCAAACAAGACTATGTAGTTAAATCCGGAATAGCTGTTTTAGTTTTAGAGTTATTGTCGATGGTGTCATTTGGGCAAATTTTCAGCGTTTTTGACCGTGCGAATCACTTCAAAAGATAGTCCCAATAAACACCAAAACTAAAAGGAATAGGAAAACTGTACTGCACCACTTAGGGTAGTTTTTAAAAGCAAACAAGACTATGTAGTTAAGTCCGGAATAGCTGTTTTAGTTTTAGAGTTATTGTCGATGGTGTCATTTTGGCAAATTTTTAGCGTTTTTTACCATGCGAAATGACTTTAAAACGATATAGTCTCAATTATCTCCGAAACTAATTGTAATAGGAAAACCGTACTGTACCACTTAGGGTAGTTTATAAACGCAAACAAGACTATGCAGTTAAATCCGGAATCGCTGTTTTAGTTTTGGAGTTATTGTCGATGGTGTCTTTTTGGCAAATATTTAGCGTTTTCCACCGTGCCAAATGGCTACAAAATCCTACAGTCTGCATTATCTCTGAAACTAATACGAATAGAAAAACCATACTGCACCACTTAGGGTAGTTTATAAACGCAAACAAGACTATGCAGTTAAATCCGAAATAGCTGTTTTAGTTTTGGAGTTATTGTCGATAGTGTCATTTTGGCAAATTTTTAGAGTTTTTGACTGTGCCAAATGGCAACAAAATCCTATAGTCTCCATTATCTCTACAACTAATAAGAATAGAAAAACCATACTGCACCACTTAGGGTAGTTTATAAACGCAAACAAGACTTTGCAGTTAAATCCGGAATAGCTGTTCTAGTTTTGGAGTTATTGTCAATGGTGTCTTTTTGGCAAATTTTCAGCGTTTTTGACCGTGCGAAATGACTTCAAAACGATATAGTCTCAATTATATCCGAAACTAATAGCAATAGGAAAACCGTACTGCACCACTTAGGGTAGTTTATAAACGCAAACAAGACTATGTACTTAAATCCGGAATCGCTGTTTTGGTTTCGGAGTTATTGTCGATGGTGTCATTTTGGCAAGTTTTTAGCGTTTTTGACCGTGCCAAATAGCTGCAAAATCCTATAGTCTCCATTATCTCTGAAACTAATACGTATAGAAAAACCATACTGCACCACTTAGGGTAGTTTATAAACGCAAACAAGACTATGCAGTTAATTCCGGAATAGCTGTTTTAGTTTTGGAGTTATTGTCAGTGGTGTCATTTTGGCAAATTTTTAGCGTTTTTTACGGTGCGAAATGACTTTAAAACGATATAGTCTTAATTATCTCCGAAACTAATAGTAATAGGAAAACCGTACTGTACCACTTAGGGTAGTTTATAAACGCAAACAAGACTATGCAGTTAAATCCGGAATCGCTGTTTTAGTTTTGGAGTTATTGTCGATGGTGTCTTTTTGGCAAATATTTAGCGTTTTCCACCGTGCCAAATGGCTACAAAATCCTACAGTCTGCATTATCTCTGAAACTAATACGAATAGAAAAAATATACTGCACCACTTAGGGTAGTTTATAAACGCAAACAAGACTATGCAGTGAAATCAGGAATAGCTGTTTTAGTTTTGGAGTTATTGTCGATGGTGTCTTTTTGGCAAGTTTTTAGCGTTTTTGACCGTGCCAAATAGCTGCAAAATAATATAGTCTCCATTATCTCTGAAACTAATACGTATAGAAAAACCATACTGCACCACTTAGGGTAGTTTATAAACGCAAACAAGACTATGCAGTTAATTCCGGAATAGCTGTTTTAGTTTTGGAGTTATTGTCAGTGGTGTCATTTTGGCAAATTTTTAGCGTTTTTGACCGTGCGAATTGACTTCAAAACGATATAGT
The DNA here is from genome assembly GCA_039090855.1 of Macrothele yani. Taxonomy (NCBI): domain Eukaryota; kingdom Metazoa; phylum Arthropoda; class Arachnida; order Araneae; family Macrothelidae; genus Macrothele; species Macrothele yani. Next base: position 87,489,339 of record CM077017.1, read on the forward strand.
CTCAATTATCTCCGAAACTAATAGCAATAGGAAAACCGTACTGCACCACGTAGGGTAGTTTATAAACGCAAACAAGACTATGTACTTAAATCCGGAATCGCTATTTTGGTTTTGGAGTTATTGTCGATGGTGTCATTTTGGCAAGTTTTTAGCGTTTTTGACTGTGCCAAACGGCTACAAAATCCTATAGTCTCCATTATCTCTACAACTAATACGAATAGAAAAACCATACTGCACCACTTAGGGTAGTTTATAAACGCAAACAAGACTTTGCAGTTAAATCCGGAATAGCTGTTCTAGTTTTGGAGTTATTGTCGATGATGTCATTTTGGCAAATTTTCAGCGTTTCCCACGGTGCGAAATGACTTCAAAACGATATAGTCTCCATTATCTAAGAAACTAATAGTAATAGGAAAACCGTACTGCACCACTTAGGGTAGTTTATAAACACAAACAAGACTATGTATTTAAATCCGGAATCGCATTTTTGGTTTTGGAGTTATTGTCGATGGTGTCATTTTGGCAAATTTTTAGAGTTTTTGACTGTGCGAAATGGCTACAAAATCCTATAGTCTCCATTATCTCTGAAACTAATACGAATAGAAAAACCATACTGCACCACTTAGGGTAGTTTATAAACGCAAAGAAGACTATGCAGTTAAATCCGGAATAGGTGTTTTAGTTTTGAAGTTATTGTCAATGGTGTCTTTTTGGTAAATTTTCAGCGTTTTTGACAGTGCGAAACGACTTCAAAACGATATAGTCTCAATTATCTCCGAAACTAATAGTAATAGGAAAACCGTACTGCACCACTTAGGGTAGTTTATAAAAGCAAACAAGACTATGTAGTTAAATCCCGAATAGCTGTTTTAGTTTTGGAGTTATTGTCGATGGTGTCATTTTGGCAAATTTTCAGCGTTTCCCATCGTGCGAAATGACTTCAAAACGATATAGTCTACATTATCTAAGAAACTAATAGTAATAGGAAAACCTTACTGCACCACTTAGGGTAGTTTATAAACGCAAACAAGACTATGTACTTAAATCCGGAATCGCTGTTTTAGTTTTGGAGTTATTGTCGAAGGTGTCATTTTGGCAAGTTTTTAGCGTTTTTCACTGTGCCAAATGGCTACAAAATCCTATAGTCTCCATTATCTCTGAAACTAATACGAATAGAAAAACCATACTGCACCACTTAGGGTAGTTTATAAACGCAAACAAGAGTATGCAGTTAAATCCGGAATAGCTGTTTTAGTTTTGGAGTTATTGTCGATGGTGTCTTTTAGGCAAATTTTCAGCGTTTTTGACCGTGCCAAATGGCTACAAAATCCTATAGTCTCCATTATCTCTGAAACTATTACGAATAAAAAAACTATACTGGACCACTTAGGGTAGTTTATAAACGCAAAAAAGACTATGCAGTTAAATCCGGAACAGCTGTTTTAGTGTTGGAGTTATTGTCGATGGTGTCTTTTTGGCAAATTTTCAGCGTTTTTGACCGTTCCAAATGATTTCAAAACGATATAGTCTCAATTATCTCCGAAACTAATAGCAATAGAAAAACCGTACTGCACCACTTAGGGTAGTTTTCAAACGCAAACAAGACTATGTAGTTAAATCCGGAATCGCTGGTTTAGTTTTGAAGTTATTGTCGATGGTGTCATTTGGGCTAATTTTCAGCGTTTTTCGACAGCACGAATTACTTCAAAAGATAGTCTCAATAAACTCCAAAACTAAAAGGAATAGGAAAACTGTACTGCACCACTTAGGGTAGTTTTTAAAAGCAAACGAGACTATGTAGTTAAGTCCGGTATAGATGTTTTAGTTTTAGAGTTATTGTCGATGGTGTCTTTTTGGCAAATAGTTAGCGTTTTCCACCATGCCAAATGGCTACAAAATCCTATAGTCTGCATTATGTATGAAACTAATGCGAATAGAAAAACCATACTGCCCCACTTAGGGTAGTTTATAAACGCAAACAAGACTATGCAGTTAAATCCGGAATAGCTGTTTTAGTTTTGGAGTTATTGTCAGTGGTGTCATTTTGGCAAATTTTTAGCGTTTTTTACGGTGCGAAATGACTTTAAAACGATATAGTCTCAATTATCTCCGAAACTAATAGTAATAGGAAAACCGTACTGTACCACTTAGGGTAGTTTATAAACGCAAACAAGACTATGCAGTTAAATCCGGAATCGCTGTTTTAGTTTTGGAGTTATTGTCGATGGTGTCTTTTTGGCAAATATTTAGCGTTTTCCACCGTGCCAAATGGCTACAAAATCCTACAGTCTGCATTATCTCTGAAACTAATACGAATAGAAAAACCATACTGCACCACTCAGGGTAGTTTATAAACGCAAACAAGACTATGCAGTTAAATCCGAAATAGCTGTTTTAGTTTTGGAGTTATTGTCGATAGTGTCATTTTGGCAAATTTTTAGAGTTTTTGACTGTGCCAAATGGCTACAAAATCCTATAGTCTCCATTATCTCTACAACTAATACGAATAGAAAAACCATACTGCACCACTTAGGGTAGTTTATAAACGCAAACAAGACTTTGCAGTTAAATCCGGAATAGCTGTTCTAGTTTTGGAGTTATTGTCAATGGTGTCTTTTTGGCAAATTTTCAGCGTTTTTGACCGTGCGAAATGACTTCAAAACGATATAGTCTCAATTATATCCGAAACTAATAGCAATAGGAAAACCGTACTGCACCACTTAGGGTAGTTTATAAACGCAAACAAGACTATGTACTTAAATCCGGAATCGCTGTTTTGGTTTCGGAGTTATTGTCGATGGTGTCATTTTGGCAAGTTTTTAGCGTTTTTGACCGTGCCAAATAGCTGCAAAATCCTATAGTCTCCATTATCTCTGAAACTAATACGTATAGAAAAACCATACTGCACCACTTAGGGTAGTTTATAAACGCAAACAAGACTATGCAGTTAATTCCGGAATAGCTGTTTTAGTTTTGGAGTTATTGTCAGTGGTGTCATTTTGGCAAATTTTTAGCGTTTTT